>RJJA01000181.1:82800-118515 GCA_003724045.1 Lepidurus arcticus
TTATTATTTTATTTATAGAAATTATATTATTATTTTATTTATAGAAATTATATTATTATTTTATTTATAGAAATTATATTATTATTTTATTTATGCACTACATTATATTATTATTGTACATTATATTATTTCTATATTGGAAATTCTCACGTTTGCCAAGACGCAGATTGGTGATTCTCGTGTCCGAGTCCGAGCAGGGATCTGGAAAACCCAAAATATCGGGCGGCTCCAAGGGATTCCGCAAATACATTTCATCAATAAGCGCCGGACTGCCCCATGACTGACCCGTAGGTGACCCATGTCCTAGATTACGTTTCAGAAATTCAAAAGGTGTGTTGAATTATTAAAAAAACTGACTCACCAGTGTGGATGAAAGAGTTGCGTAAGGGTTTGCTTATATCATCTCCTGTTTTCCTTCGCATGGGATCGGCGATGTTCCTTGGGAAGGTGCCAATCTCGAAGCTGCGTCCATTCTGTGCTTTCCACCAGTAATGGTCCGGCCGTCCCTCAATAACAAACAACAAATCGTCCACTTCCACTGCCAGTCTGTTGCTTTCTTCAAATTTACGTAGGACTCTCAACACGGGTGGCATCGTTTCAGACAGAAACGCTTTTAAGGCAGCAAAAGTCGGTCGGTCGCTGGGGTTCTTCGACCAACACTACAACAGCGTTTCAAACACAATAAATAGAAGCCAATTCAATAAACACTCGGATGAATTTTGTTATACCTGGAGCATGAGCTGGTAAATCTGATTGGGGCAAGCGTCAGGATGGGGCAAACGCTCGTCGTTTTTGTCGATCCGCTGAAGAATTTCTGGACCGTTTAAAGAAAGCCATGGCTCTCCGCCAAAGGTAAACATCTCCCATAACGTAACTCCAAACATCCAAGCATCTGAAAGATAGGAAGCGTTAAAAAAGTGAACAGACGAAAACATAGTCCCGATAAGGACGCTGCAAAATCAAGAGATATAAAAAACATCTTCCTACGAGATATGTACCTGATGAGTGGCTAAACTGGCGAGCTTTCAGACTCTCAGGAGCACACCATGGAAAGGGTACTCGTTTTTGTTCTCTCATGACGTAGCAATCTTCAAAATCAGGTAACTGACACATTAAACCGAAATCACCAATTTTCACCTAAAAACAGGACACCAGGGAAGAAAAAACACGTAAATAAAGCTAAAATAAATCAATGCAACCACAAAAAGCGACTTACTTTGTTCCGAGAAGACAAAAGCACATTTCTACAAGCCAAGTCACGATGGATAAAGCGTCGAGATTCCAAGTAAGCCATACCACTGGATACTTGCAGAGCATAATCACATAAAGCTGGCGAGAAAGAAAGCTATTAGCATGAATATGAAGACGGCCAAGTAAAATTGTACCTGTAATGGGAGTGTGACCACACTCTTTACGTAAGAAGTCCAGTAAACTGCCCAGTGGGGCTAATTCTGTGATCATCATCAACGGTTGGGACAAAACCACCCCGTATAATCTAAGCGTAACAATTATCTTGAGCTGATGAAAGCGTTTAATTTTGTTGGGTAAATATATATACCTGATAAGGTTGTGATGATTCAAGGTGTGCATGGATTGAACTTCTTTAATAAAATCTTCAAAAACGCCCGGTAAATTTAAGGAATCTTGTTTCAACACTTTGACGGCCACTGACAGAATCTGACCTGAGGAAGTGGTCCATTCTCCTTTCTGCACTACTCCAAAAGAGCCATCTCCCAGTTTCCCAGTTACAATAATATCCTACATGTACAGCAATTAAGAGAATTAACATAACTAATGGTGAACGAAGCTTCGCAGACTTATACCGATTCGCGAATTAAGCAGGTTAGGCCTTGTTCTATGCTAAACGAGTCATTTTCTTTTTTGTTGGATGACTGTGGCTTGCTTAAGCTGATTTTTTGGAGTAACTGCTTTCTTCGAACTGTTCCTCGTAATTTTTTAGCACTGTCCAACAATCTTCTAGCTCCTGGCCTGGCCATTCCAATCTTTTCAAGGTCTTCTGTCGTGACATAGTCGAAATGTGACAAACGTGTCATCTATTATAACAAACCGTTAATTAAACCTGTCGACAATTAGTTACGAAATTTCAATAGGAACAAATAGTACTTGTAATTCGTCCCTGATTCGCACAAAAAACTGTTCCAGTTGAACATCGTGTAAAAGTTGATGCAGCCACTCAAGGCCTTGATCACTCTCAGCCATTTTGGAAGCCAATTTGTAATAACTGCAGCCAGTTACTCACTCACCAACGTCAACAGTCTACAAAATAGATTACACGGAAACATTTGATATGCAAAACAAAGATTACGAGGGTGTTTCCGTTCACCAGTGACAGGAAATCCCGTCCCCCTTTTCAAAACATGCGGCGTCCATGTTGGACTACTTCTCTTGACCTTGATGAGCTGTACTCGGATTGGCTTGAGGTTGTGGTAAACAAGCGCCAACTTCGAATCTTCTTCGGCTTCTTTGTGAAAGACATTTCAATGTTAGTATAACTTCCAATTATAACTCGCTTTGGGATAAGATAGTAAAAAAAAAAACTTCCAAATAACAAACAACCGGTTAAGATTACTAGCGTATTCTTCAAAGTACAGTACTCCAAGCCTACATACATACATCTTATGAGGATTGGATTTGGGCTTCCTGAACTTTTTAGTTAGTAACACACCCGTTACAAGAACGTAAAAAAGCACCAGCTCTATTTCTAGCGTTTTCACTTGACTCTCGTCAATATATACCGTACCGGAACCGGATTATAGGATTCAAGTCTTCATTTTCGCTAAGATGTAGGATATGCATAGCCCAAGGCTTTTTCAGTTTGCTCACTGTATCTCGTTCCCCAAGCCATCCTTATTTAATTATGTGCAATTTCCCTCCACCTGTAGTAAAAGTAACAGGTTTTTAGTAAACCTATCCTTCAAAAGCAAAACATTTAATGTATATTACTTGTCTAAAAAAAACTAGAAAAAAAGGTTCGTTTCTATTTCCCATCCAATTGGGCAGGATCCAAGGTAATACTTCCAGTCAGCAATCCTCCTTCCTTCTCCCATCGTACATTGCGTTCTTCCGCCGCTAGATGCTCGTTATTTAAGGGCGGCCAATTGGAAGCCGCAATTTGCTTTTCCACTTCTAAGTACTTGTCTTTTGGTGGTCGTTTGCTCAGGTACCAAGTCGAGTTCAGGAAACGGAAGAGCCACCGATCCGTGACGAATGCTTCGCAAAAGAAGGCCACCACGGCGTAAACTGCACTTATCCCAACCAGCATTACGCGGAATTCCATATTCTCTGGTACTTCCAACTCCAACTGAGAGACCGCGAAGGGGGGTGGAGTCAAAACCACCACCGCTGATATCACCGTCATCACAATGATGGAGCCAAGGAATACGAGATTGGTGTACAAGGGTTTTCTGTAAGGAAAACCTTTGGAGAAGGCCACCGCTAGCACAATGTACTGGAACATGGAGGCAGAGAAGATGGCATAGTTTTCCTGGCAGGCGAGGGGCGGTTCCAAGAAGTGTTTGCCGGTGGTGTTGTACGGAACGTACCACGACTGATTCTGCAGTGCGACGAGGCTGATTACTTGGGCCAAAGCCACCAGGATAAGTTGGAGCAACAAGGAAAGCAAAGGCGGCAGGGCGACGAGTGACGTCATAGGAGGTTGGGGTACTAAGGGGCCGGGATGAGGTTCATTGCGGCCCATGACAAAGGCGAAAAGGGTGATGAGGAAGAGGTCAATGTAGAGGAACTCAAAATCGGTCAGATTCGTGCCAATGTCGTACAGAATCATGACCGATATGAACTGCGTCAGCGAGTAGGCGGCCATATACTTGAAGATGCCAAACGAGGTCACCAAAGCAGCCCGGCCTTGGCGAATCAGCTGGGGGACGCAGGCGATGGTCGGTTCCCGCGAAGTGAAAGGAGAAGCTACCGAAGCTTCAGTTTCGGATAACGAGATTCCAGCATGGGCCGCTTTCAACGCACCGCAATCATTCGCTCCGTCCCCACACATGCCTATACAACAATTTGCATGGTATCAAGGATAGTTTAATACGGTAGATGCAGCTTATTGTGTGATCATGTTTGTCAAGTGACGAATACTGATTCCATTAAACGGAGACTCTAATAACCGAAAGTAATACTTTTTGACACTTTCCCATACGTTTCCTTCTTCTAGATTCACTATGCTGTTTATTTCGTAACGATTTTTCAACAATTTGATAGAAATGATTGAGTAATTCACAACTAATGACCACTTTCCTTTGTGGCAAATCTTTTAAATGTCATTTGTCATAAGTTTCAATGAGCCTCAACTTCTCTTTTACATCTAAATCAACTCTTTTCTTGTTGGTCCCCATTTTTATATAACCACACATCTAAACCACAACTAAAACAGCGCCTTTGAAGCCGACTTGCTCCTACGCTTAGTTTTCAACACGATATATCCCTTCTAATTTTCCATGTCAATTAAAGAACTGGTCATTCAATTGAATAACCTGTTCATTTACTTGACTGGGGAGTTTATAATGGTTTTCCCCCCAAGCGTAGTAGTAAAAGCTGGAAATGAGATTGTTCAAAACAATGTAAAAGCAATGTCACTGGTCAATATGCGAAGTCCATGTAGCAATCACTACCGTAGTTTCGTTACTATACATGTGAAGATTCTTTTGAATTTGATTTTAATATCCGAAGTGTAATGCTAATAACCGATTAAAATGCTACGAATGTTATATCACATTAAATCGTACCTTTAAAATTTGATTTCATGAAGCGGTTGATTCTAATAACAAGTGATCACAATAAGGGGCATCTACTGTACGTGATAATGTAAAAAAAATGCTTACCAACGGAATACGTAAGTTGTTGGAGTTCTTGGACCAGTTGTTGCTTCTGATCTGGACTCATCCTGGCGAAAACCGTGCCTTTAACCACAACCCGCGGTAATAGCTCCGGAAAATACTCTCTGAGCACCGTCCATGTCTTCCCCGTAACGGCCAAATGGAACGCCATATCCTTGTGTGATGCGGACTCTACATCCAAATAAACTTGTGCCGTTGTACCTCCATTTTCTTCTCCCCCCGTCTGTCCAAAAAAGTAAGCAGTAATTCAATGCTCCACAGAACTACTCAAAACGTCTTCTTGTCTAAACGGAAGAACGTACCGGTAAATGCGGCTGCTCGGCTAACGTGTATGATAAAGTCGGTGTGTCTCCAATTTGTTCACTCTGCAGCAAAACCACCTGATGGTCGGCCCCCACCATCCCACAGTCCCTGGCCACACTAATAGCAGTTAGCAAATTGTCCCCAGTGACCATAATACATCGCACTTTGGCATCCATAAGCTGTCCGATCACGCCAGGCGTGTCTTCTTTGAGCCGATTCTCAAGAATTACCAAACCCAACAACTGCAAGTCTCTTTCCAATTCTTCTCTCTGTGCTCGCTGCAATTTCAAAAACGAGGAAAACTCCAAGGATCGGTACGCCAAAGCAATGACGCGATACCCTTGCTGCGTGTACTGCTGCAGCACGTGAAAGAAGTTATCCGGAATGGAAGACGAATCCGCTAGCGAAGTAATCATTTCCGGTGATCCTTTCGCAAAGAAATCGTAGTGCGTTTGTCCAGGTTGTTTACATATGACTGACATGCGCTGCAAAGCCGAAGTAAACGGAAACTGGCGTATAATACCCACCGTCACATCCACCGGATTACTGTCTGGGTCCATTTCTTCCAACCCCGGTTCAGAGTCATGGAAACCGCTAGCAGTTGTACGGAACTTGACCACTGTGGGCGCTACCAGATCGTATTTGGAGTTATCTTCCATGGAAGGCTCCTCCAAGTACCACCCCGTGCTCTCAAACATCTAATATTCATCTGTTTGTTAATATATCAGGAAAAAAGCGTGTTAAATACTTTCTGGTCCAAAGGGTCTCCACTGAGCTTGTCGTCAATCAGCGTCAAGGAATGGCAAGTAGCCATAGCCATGGCCAAACGCGAGACTTTTCCTTCGCCAGGTAGTTTTAAGCTCGAGAGTTTCTGGGGGTCTCTGAAAGGCGGGAAACATCGTTTGTCCTTGACAGGGACCACGCCCCACATATCCAATCCATCTTCTGTCAATGTCCCTGTCTGGCTTAAACAAAAAAGTCTTGTTTCTTGTCGATGTAAAAAAGTTGTAAGTCGGAACTTTGTTGAATACTTTGTCAAAACAGACGCAGTTGATGGAGCCTGATACGTTGATGGTTCTCGGGCTAATGCAATAAATCTGGAGCTTTTTGAGCCGTGCTTGCGCCAACATAATGCCCATGGTCATTGCGGCGGGCAAGGCAGGCGGGACAGCAATGGTAACGAGATCCATGGAATGTAAGGCCACATTTTTCCCCGTTTCGCCATTCACCAGTTGTACTACCATAGTATAGACCAGACCCATGGATGCGATTGATGCTAAAGCGCCGACAAAACGGTAGGAATCGCGCTCAAAGCGGAAATCGACAGGCGGAGGGTACATAATGGATGCTACGAGTCCTCCTTTGGCAGTCATAAATCCAGTACGCACCACCACGGCTAAAACCTATCCAAACAGCATGGATGAATACAATAAGAGCCTTAAAAAGTACGTCTTTTTTGGTAAAGAATTGGGTGTTCTACCATATCGTTGCCGTAGTAGCGTGTCTGGACCACTTGCGTGCCACAGAATAGAGTGTGACGTGAATGTTCTTTGACGTCATAACACAGATCAGGCCGGTTTGGCAGCGGCGTTTTGGTAACTGGGACACTTTCACCCGTTAGCATAGCCTCGTTGACAATGCAATTGCCTGATAAAAGCACAGCGTCACAATGCAGCACGCAGCCTTTTGGGGGAAGTACTAACACGTCACCGGGGACTAATTCTGTTGTGCTAATGGCTTCTTGGACTCCCCCGCCTCTGGAAATGGTCATGACATCTGAGCCATGCACTGTGCTGCGCAATTTGTGCTGATTCTATGATTAAGAAATGAACGAGAAAATTAAGGTCAATTGAATATTAAGATCGATAGACTTACTCGACGCGTTTGGATGATGGAAGAAATGACTCCAGAGGCTGACATAAACACGATAACCCCCGCGTAATAATAGTACTCGATATTGAACCAAAGGATAACTGAGAAGACTTGAAAGATGTAAAACGGGTTGAGGACTTCCAGCAGCAACAACTGCATAATGGATTTCACAGGAACGATGATCAAGTTAGAGCCATAAATCACTCTCCTGTCAAGAAAACGACCAAATTGGGTTTATTTATTTTTTCATGAAAAATACTGTAAATTCCTTTTTAATTTTTACCTAGACCACTGCTGCCATGCTGACAAGCCGGTTTGCTGATGAAAGTGGGAAGTAGCCACGCCTACATCCCAACCCCGTACTTTCCGAAACTCGAGCAACTCTGGGTCCCACACGTAACGCATTTTCTTGCATGTAAACGTCCGAAATGACTCCATTTCTGAAAGACAAAATACAGGTTTTCAAGGCTATACAAAATAATTGACAGAAATTAAACTTCCTTACCAGCAAACGCGCCTCCGCTGGTCGGAACAAGTAAATGCCGCGGAGCATCCATATCCACCGCTCCACGGTCGTTAACAGGCGTGTCTGGCATCAAAGGAGGCGGGGTTTTGCTTTGTGCTGCTTGCAACGTCACCGTTGTGATATCGCGAACGTAATACCGCTTGTACTTTCCCTGAAACAGCTCCTAGTAATCAGAAAGTAAGATATGTTGATTTAGTTAATGAAAACGTAAGAGTATCGCCAGAACTTTTTACCACGACAAGAATTTTCGAAGCCACAGGCAAGGCACAACGCCGGTGCGTACTCCATAACATCAATTCAGGCCACCAATGGAAAATTAGCCTCAAGACGCCCCCTGTGAGAACAATTCCTGTCCATACGACCAAAGTCCATATCAAACTGCGTTCATAGCCATAAATTTCCTGCAAAACATTTCCAGAAAACCAGAATGTCAGACTCCAAAACAAAATCAACAAGAAAATATTAACATACTAATGGTTCGTCTTCAGAGGAAGTCACATAACTGGGATGCTTGAAAGTAGGCGGAGTCGTGGAAGCCACCTTTTCTCCTGCAAACATTCCAGAAAGAAACGAAATTAATATCTCGAACTTGGAAAAAATATAAACAAACCAAGTCTAACCCCCAAAATTTTCGTGAATATTAAAAACAGAAAACGGGACCTGATAACAAAATTCGCGTTTGGTCCTTCGCCATTTCCTCGACGACATTGCCAGTCGTCTTTTCATATGCATAGCGTTTGCCTCTTTGACTCTCGCCACGCCTACTCCAACAGCCACTGGGCGACATAAGCACCGTCCTTTTTTTGCTTGCCTTTTCTCCTCCTCTTCTTCTTTTGATCCGGATTAGCAATTTTCCCAAGTTTCTTCTTTCAACTCCAACTTAAGCTCTTTCCAGTCAAACACACGAGCGCTTTTTGGCTTGCGATGCAAACGTTTGACCCAAATGAAAATACTGTAAAATTCCAAGCGTTGCAAAAAAAATATATTAAATAAAAAGGCAGATTGCGAAAACCGTTTGTGAGCCAAGGTCACCAGCAGCCGCTGAGCTAAAAACACGTGGTCTCTTCTTAGTCCTTTTCTTGGCTGATCACACTTTCAAGACAAGTTGTTGGAAGCAGAACAAGGTATGCCCCACGGGCAGGTTTAAGGTCCTTGTATTACACCCACTTCGTATTTCGAGTAGCTTATCGATACTTTTTTTAGCAGTAAGTTCAAAATGGGAGTCAAATTAATAACCAAAGTCACGAAAAGGTCCGACCCCGCCTTTTCGAGAGCTTCCTGCGACGATATCTCTAGGTTTTCCCCGATAAAAACACTATAAAAAATTCCCCCGTTTCACAAACGTCTCAACTGCAATACGCGTTAAGAGTTAAAAACTGCCGATTCTTCTAAGAAGCAATTGACGTGGAACCCTTTGGTAATAAGTCTCCTCCAAAAATCCTTGCAACTCTCACCAGCCCAAGTTAACAAACTGGCAAAGAACGAAAGGGCACTGCTGGGCGACTGAGTGGAGCCCCGGATCGATTTTGGGCACTAGTGCCCTGGCCCAGCCCACCATCTTACCCCACATGTGTGTAACATGCCGCGCAAGAGTCCCGGAAGACAAGCGTTTCCTATGTGTCAAGCTAAAGTGACGTCAGAAGGGCCCCGCTTCATATTTAGATCTCCCGAGTTCGTAACTTGACCAAGGGCGCATGCCTCGCATAGTGAACGTAGAAGAACTGATTGGAAGCGGGCAAAACGAAATCCCTCCATCATAAATTTCGGATCTCAAACACGTTTCTCGCTTGCGCTGTTTTTATCGTCCCTCCCGGGAAGGAGGGGAAAAGGGGTGAACGCGGGATAAGATAAAGCTCGTACTACCGAAGAAAACTGCGCCTTACCTGCTAAGCAAGCTGCGGGGGCCCCGCCCAGCGTTCTGAGAGCTATCGCATCCTCCTGAATCCGCAATTTGGCAGCCCAGCGAGGAGGCATGGCTCAGAATTCGCTATTATCACAACACGTTATCACTGGCAATCTTCCCAAAACCAATCCTATTCGTCCGTAATTGTAGTGTGCGTACGGCAGCGTGTTTTCGGCAATAATTTCCAATCACATCTCCAAACAACCTTGAAAGAATCCATCGGATCAAGTCAATCAAATCAATTACTTATCCAGGCTTATATTTATCTGAAATAACTCTACATAAAAAATACCAATTTGTGTCTTTACAACGAAAGTTTTTGGCGCCAAAAAATTCCACCTTATCTTATCTCTTCAGTAACCGTTCTCCTGTGCAGAAAATGGTGACTATAACTTTAAAATCGACGTTAGAATTTCAAAGTGCACTGATAAAACAAAGATCGGTGCTAATCATAGAGTAACTCTAATCATAGTTAATCTATGGTGCTAATGCTACGTAACGTAGCACTAGCGTCTGACCTACAAAAAAGACTGAATAACACCTCTAAACAGAAAGAAAAGGGCATGCAAATTATGACAATACATTTGTTTCTTTTTACTTTCATGTCCACTATAACACAACAAGGGAAAGCCTTCCCTAGCCTTCATTCTAAATTATCCCCTTTCTCTTCCCTTTCCTTTTGCTGTTGGCAGTTTAAATTCCCTACTAAATCCTTGGTTTAGAAAACAAAACACTAAGCTAACCTTCACGCGCCCAGGATTTAAAATTATTGCAACTTGGGGGCGTCCAAGCCATTAATTTAGATACGAGCACGACTTCCCAAAAAAAAACTATTTACGACCCCACAAAACAGTCTTGTGTGGTTAGAAACAAAAAGCGGACACGTTGATCAGGATTTGTTATTCAAATCCAGGGCGCCGGACGTTATTGGTTAATACACTTACAGCGATGTAAGTGTATATACAGACGTTAATACACTACGTACCGAAAGACAGTGAAAGGCACCAAACGCACAGTTCTATACTAACTGCCACATGGTAAATTAAACTGAAGGCAGCTTTACGACTAGAGTGCATTTACCCAAACACACACACGGATCCGTCCTACCTGTCTCGCTCATTTACAACCGACTATCCTACCTTAAGGGCCTGCCCCAGACAACACTTGTTCCCTAGCCTTTACGATACAAACTCGGTAGGATGCGTACTTCACAACCCCACAATTCGCATTTTCCAATTTCACATTCAATATTACTTATTGACTTTCCAATTTCAAGACACGCATAATATTTCAATTTACGCTGATTCACAAGTAGTTTTTCTTATTCCCTATACTTTTAAGCGGCCTTTAGAGTGTTTAAAGTGTTTAGAGTGTTTAGCGGGGTTTAGAGTGTTCAAACCGCCTCAAGAGTGAAAATTTGAATTCAGGCGAGCGGAACTTTTCATGGTTGGGACAAGAATGAATTTCCAGGGTAGCACCAGCAGTACAAGGAAATGCGCCGCACAACGTTATCGAAACGTTTAGGTAGGGAGGCTTTATAGGTACATATTGTTTGTGAACGGTTTGCCGAATAGTCTTGGTTAGAAGCTCAGCAATTTAAGTAAAGTAGTAAGAAAAGGCAAAAGTGGGGGGTAGTTTACATTTTAAAAGTTGGGGTTAATTTTAAAAATGGCACCTGGACGGTCGACTGGCGAGAAAGGAAGAGGTAAAGGAGCCATAAAATATAATCAAGCTAGTATTAGTTCGGGTGACAAGCGTCGAAAGTACCGAAAGGCGAAAGAAGGCCCTGGTTTCGCGACGTATTTGTACCGCGTGTTGAAACAAGTCCATCCCGAGCTGGGAATCACGTCCAAAGCTATGCAAGTCATGAACAGTTTCATGAACGACGTTTTCGAGCGCATTGCAGGCGAAGCCTCTCATTTGGTAACGTACTCGGATAAATCTACCTTGACCAGCCGCGAGATCCAAACAGCAGTGAGATTACTTCTTCCGGGCGAATTAGCCAAGCACGCAGTTAGCGAAGGCACCAAGGCCGTCGCTAAGTACACGTCTTCAAGGTAACAACGACAATGTAAAGGTTTTCACAGTATGGTAACTGGGGTATCTTCCAATGTAAAGGGACTAAGACGGACTTTCTCGGTCCTCAGAGTAATTTAAGGTAAAATACCAGAATATCGAAGGGTACATTCACAAACCTCTCAGTGCAGTTAAAAAAAGGTCACGACGGTTTACAAAGCGCAATGCAGGTAAGTTCTTAGGTCAGCCCAAACTCCTTCGAGTACCCGAGAGGAAGTTCGCCAGTCCCCATTTTGTGAATGTTTTATTCTCCTTTCGAACCCTTTTTCTAGTAGATTTGGAATGTCTACTTCTGGGGTAGGAGGGCAAGTCTGTGAATCCATCCCTCCTTGTTACCCCCACATCCTCTTGAGACAAAGTCCTCATAATCCCTTTACATAGGAAGATACCCCCAGTTACCATACTGTGAAAAACCTTCATACTGTGGTAACAACCTAGCATTCCAAATGCTGTTGAAATCTCTGTCAAAATCACGTATACAACTTCCCGGATGCTACGTGTTCTATATTTACAGTAGAACTCCGATTTTGTCAACCGATCGGGACCGGAGGGTAGTTGATAAGTCGCTTAGTTGACAAAATCGGGAAAAAAAATTTTCAATGAAAAAAATCAGATTTTTTTTTAGATAAATACGGTAGTCAATAAGTTGAAAACGGGTTGTAATAAGGCGGTTAAAATTAAATAAATAAAGAGAAAATAAATAAATACAAAATAAAATAAAGGGAAAATCGTGGAAAACAACAGCACGCATCCACAACAGAATATCTACGCGAGAGCTAAGAAACGAACACCGACACGCGTAGGCGTGGTTTGCAAAAAAAAAAAAGGCAGCGCGAAGGTGGTTGACATAATCGGGAGTTTCTATATTCGGGGTTGACAAAATCGGAGTTCTACTGTGTACATTTTTTTTCTTTTCATTAATTGGGGTCTTTCGACAGAGCGGTAGATACACCAGCTAAACGACTTCGGCCTTTGGCTCCACACCGTCCCATGATACATCCACGTCCCGTATTCACCCAAGCGGTAGAGGAAACACGTCCCACGGGTACGTTTAAGAGACTTGAACGCGAGAGTTGGTCCATATCAATATACTGTAATGCGACTTGTGTTTGATTCTAACAGAAAAAGAAGAACATAGAAAAAGACCTACACCGTCACGTGAATTTACCGAGAAGGAGAAAGAAGAAGAACCTGCGAAAAAGAAGGAAAGAACAACAAAGGAAGTATTTAGCCCCGCCCCAAAAGCTCCCCCTAAGCCGATCCGAATGTCCAGTACCGAGTCGCAGAAGAGAGCTAGGAAAGAAAAAGAAATTCCAGTGTCTCTGGGTGATGATGACAAAGAGGAAGAAGCTACTCAATCCTACAGCATAACTCCTTCGCCAGCACTCCTGGCCCCTCCTCAGTTTACGCGCAACGGAACTGCCAAGGATAAAGCTAAAGGAGTTTCGGAAGTTTCAAGGCAAAATTCCCAGGCGTCTGACAAAGAGGGAGAACCAAAAACGCAGAAAACGAGGGAAAGAACTAAACTGATGCGGCAAATGTCGCAAGATGATTCGTCATCGTCACGTCAAAATTCAAATCGTACTGCTGCTGCCCCTCGCCAAGCTTCTCCTGAATCACAAAATAAGTCTCAGACGCAAAACGAATCTACGCAAACGAGTGCGAATACGACCGGGGAATCGCAGGGAATGGCTTCAAGTTACAGTACGACCGACTCTGAGTTCCCAACTACCCAAGATTTAAGGGATTTGGGTATGTTGGATCCTGATCAAGGCGATGTAACCGCACTCGTACGTGTCAAAGTGACCAAGGTGATCATTAAACTAATGGACAAATGGAGAGAAGTGCTCAAATCCGTCTTTTATAGGTGACTGAAGCTATTATTACGCGAAGGTCGGGCCAAGGCAATCATGCAGCCGAGCATGAAGAACCGGAACAGGAAACGGAAGACATGCCCAGGAACGCTTAAATATTCTTTGTTTATTCGTGTTAAAATTGCGTGTTTTTGTTTTACTATTTGGCTCAAACGCGTGAAAATTTAACGCTGAATCTGGATTCCCTAATTCTGAAGACTTGCTAGGATTGCCCAGTTTTAAATTCCTAATTAATACTTGCAAAATTTGACACGAATAGTGAATAAGTGAATAACGACACACTTACCCCAATTCCAGTAAAATTCCCACTAAAGAAGGAAGCAACGTATGTTCCCGAAACGATTAAAACTCCATAAAATTAAACACCTAATGGAAGTATTCGATTACAAACTTGTTTAGCATAGATTTGATAAAAGTATTTACGTTAACGAATTCCAGTTAACGAATTGAACCCATAGTCAAGACCGAACTGGGCGTTTTGGTGCTCTTCTTAGTTTTGCGTGGTGGCCAGCACTTCCACAAGATTGATAGTTCATCTTCACCCAATGAAGCCAGCGTAGTTCCTTCTGGATTGACTGCCAAACCTGCTACTTTATCCGTATGCTCTGAAAACAGACACAATGTAGTATTGAAACCTAGTTTGTGAATCGAAAAGACAATTTTAGAAATTACCAGCAAATTTGGCTACAGGTTCGGGTAAGCTCTTATTCCACAAGAGGACACCAGGGCAGCTGTTGCCATGAGCAGACGCCAGTTCTTGGTATTGGGCACTCCACACCAGAGCTGTTACTTCAGACATGCTTTTGCTGGGCTTGTCCAAGGCGCGTAAATGAACCGTGTCGGCCGGTTGACCAGTTAAACCGGACCAGAGGCGGATGGTCGGTGACGGGTCACCCGAGCCCGAAGCAAATGCATTGGTGAAGGGACACCAAGCTAAGGCTTGGACTTGGCTTTCGTGAGCTGAGAAATCCAAGAGGGCGTGGTTATGGGCGCGATAATCCCAGACACTGATCCGACCGTTTTCATGCCCACAGACTAACAAATGTTCTGACGAGCTAAGGCAGAGGGCAGAGACAGGCGAGGTAGTGGTCAAGGCGCTAATAGGATTAAAATTGACTGGGTCTAAATAGTGCACTTTGCCACTCGCAGCACTAGACAACACGTAAAGAAAATATTAAAAAAAGAAAATAAATAAATAAATATAGCAAATAAACAATTTTGAAGCTTACCAGGCGAGGATTTTCTTCTGCCATACTACACTGCCAATACTGGGCGTTTGGAGCGTATAGAGGCTTTGTTTCTTGTTGACATCCCATATTTCTAAGACTTGCTCATCACTAGCGGCCAACAATTGCGGTGAAAAACCTGCATTCCAGGCCAGGCAGGTAAAGAACCACAAATTCTTCACCGACTTCAAATGCTGCACAGAGTACTGGTCAGCGGGATTGCATATGTAGATCCCTTCAGCTAAAGAAACAGCCATCAAGGGCGAAGGATCCCAAGCTATACATTGGGGCGCTGAAAATCAAAATTTGCTTAAAAATACGTTTCAATTCACTGTTCTTTTGTAGTTTGGGTTAATTATAAACAGTAAAATACCTTCTTCGATGACTCCAGGGGCAGCCATAATGCGCTCCGGCATGAGATGAACCTTTCGGTTCTTGCTGAACTTGACACTGGGGACCACTTGTCGACTCGATTGCAATGTAAAGGGTAAAACACGGACAGGACCGAGAGAACGAGGCGATTTGGGACTTTCAACGTTGAACATATAGTGATGAGAAGTTTCGACATCCAAAACGCTACGATTCGGGATGTAGCGATCTGAAATCCGCTGACGTGACCTGGGAGTAAGAAAAGGGGTACTTTCTCCTGTAGGCGTTAAATACGGGGAAGCTAGACCAGGACTGGTCGAGAAATTATGCGGTATTCGTAAATTAGGCGTTTTGGGAGTCCTGAACATAGGAGTGCGGACTCCCAACGTCAACTCCAGGCTTGAATTACTGACACGATGATTAGGAGTGAGGAATTGGGAGTATTTCCCAGGGCTATCACCTAAGAAAATATAAAACTTATTATGCTTTCTTGAATAGAAAAACTATTTATATTTACTTAAGAGACGCAAATTAGAAGACGTCTTTTGGGGGGTTCTTATGGAGTAGGGTGAACTCATCTTGCAGCTGTTTTTTTCTTTTGAAAACTTTGTAAATCTACGACTGTTTACTAAATGTTTAAATCAAACTAACCTTATTAAAATAAAAATAAAATATTTTGGATAAAAACACAATACACTTAATTTGATAATTTGATAATAAGAACCCAACAGTTAACATACGGACACTTGCGAGCTTGACACGCATCTGAATTAAACATGGCGGCTTGGCGGGAAATAAAACCCTTCAACAGTCACTTGTCAACAGAAGCAGCACTAGCAACCAACGTTTACAACAGGTTCACCTCGACACACGCGGCAAAAGTTAGTGCTTCCGTGGCGTACTCTACAAGACAAGACAAGACAACAGGTTCTTCGGTTGGAAACACGGTGGTAAAAATTACACCAATGTGTCGTAGAGTTGCAACGCATTCTCGGAGAACGGTGAGAAATAGGTGTCACCTATCGTACTGATGTTTTTACCGGAGAACCTTATGGCGTTTTTCTTTGGGACCACTGGTGCACGTCTTTCTAGCACTAAACTTTTCAAACACACCAATCGCAGTGTTTGGAAAACTCAGTGCCGAAAAGTGCAGTATGTTTCCCAACGAAAAACGACGTTAGTTCTTACCATTTCCCGAGAACGTGTTGATTTACAACTACTGTTACTGAATTGGCTCATAATGCTGGGCAGTGAATTTGTTAGAATTCATGGAATCTTACGGTGCAAAAGTGACCAAAATGTGCGCTCCAGTATGCCTCGACATAAAATTTCTGGTTGCTGTTCGTTAGGGGTGTGAACAATGTAAGGGGTAAGACCAGCGGATCGCTAGGTTCATGAACGGCGAACTCTTTAAGCCGTGAACTTTATTATTATATTGTTGTTACGTAAACAGCACTGGGAGCAAGCTATAAAAGCGCTGAACTGGTCAAACTACGTCCTTTTAGCTGAACAGAACTTCGACACGTCTACTTCGCCTCTTCTTAAACTAAAAGTAAGTAAAACCAACTAAGTTCTTACCCAAGAATTAAAAAATTTCCTTGTTAGTGTCTGTCGTGGCCTTGGTCGAGCCCAGTCAAGGAAAAACGATGGGAATGCAACTAGTCAATTCCGAAAGGGTAAATATTCCTGGCGCATTTGACTTGATAGAGTTGGCCAAGGAAATCCAGAAGGTAAAAATCTCTAGTAGTTAATATTGCCACTAACATCATTCCCTGATTAACAGGCTGATGAGTTCGTCAAAGCCACTGCCTCAAATAAGCTACAAGTGATTGCCGAGCAAGTAAAATTTTTGCAAGAGCAAGCCCGAAGAGTATTGGAAGAAGCGAAAGAATCAGCCGATTTACATCACGTCGCTTGCAATATAAAGAAAATTCCCGGACGTATTTACTATCTCTATCGCCGGCCGACTGGTCAGCGCTACCTCTCCATAATTTCCCCCCAAGAATGGGGCCCCAATAGCCCTCACGAGTACTTGGGCACGTACCGATTGGAACATGACCAATCCTGGACGCCAGAAGAGAAACTTGAAAAGCGAAGCAGTGAATTGCGGATGATTGACAATATAATCACCCAGCACCAGACGTTTTCAACTTTATCCATTGACCAATTCACACAGAACCCGCGTCCGTCGGTCGGATGGCAAGCTGCGAGTGAATGAGTCGTATTTGTATTCCAAACGTGAAAAGAATATTGAAAGAAAACTGCCTCTTTGCTTTAAAGCTCGTTGTGTTTGCCAAACCCAAATCACTCTGGCAATCGTCTATAGAAATACAAATAGCCCAGTTCTTTTGGTGGTTTCTCGGATAACGCCACTTTCTCATCATTAAAGATAATCCATTTGCCGTCGACTTGCATATGGCAGACATAATGACCCACATGGGTAGAACTGCCCATATGAGACACGAAAGCAAATAGTTCGTACCCTAAAAAAGGGCCAAAAAATTGTTAGAACATGTTCAACATAATTTCAATAATTTTAAAATAATTTCTTACTTCCCATTCCATCTTCGAATTCTTTTTTAACACTCTCAATGGCAGGCTCTTCAGCAAAAGCAATTTCATCCGGGTGGGAGAAGATCCAATCTGTAGCTCTTTCGACATTATTATCCGTATTCCGTAAGGCTGTCACGGCTTGAGATCGCGCAAAACCCATGGCTTCCAGCATAGCTACCGCGTCTTCGTTGGCTACGAAATTAGCCAACGTTTTCTTGCCTTGGAGACCTAAACCAGGGGGCACAAAGGGGGCCTCAAAGTCTGGATCAGCCATATGCTCCATGAGCCAGTTGGTGGCAGCTTCCAAGCCTTGATTTTCCGTAAAATACGCTGCTTTCTTGCAGGATTCCAAAGGAAAACCCATTTCGGTTAGGGACTGGAGGATGGCATCATCAAAATGCACAGCTGGGACATCCCCGCCATCTTCGGGCAGCATTTCCTCCTTAGGTTGTGGGCCCTGACCGCGCAAGAAACTGATGTCTAGAATATCTGGAACTTCCATAGCCACATCGAGTTTGACAGGCGTCCAATCGGCTCCGTAGGTGAACTTGCGCAGCTGTAGCATGAGAACACTGGGAAAAGTGGCTAACCGGGTGGTTCTAATGTAAAAATCTCGGTTTTTAACAACACTCTGGTTTGAAGTGGACAGATTTACTTTAAAGCTGTCGTTTTGGCCTTTATAGCAGTGCTGTAGAACTGCTGCAGCAATTCAGTTTCTGCTAAAGCTTCCAAGCACGCTTGTAAGGGTATTCTGGGCCTTACAATGTCCTCCGGTTTCCTAAACATAAATACAGACACAAATTAAGATTTTTTAAAAAAAAAAAGCTTTATAAGGTATTAGCTTTTACAGTTTATCGCCTTGCTGCTCGATTTCAGCTTTCTTGACTTCAAATGCTTTTACTTCGGCTTGATTGATGGCTTTATCCAAAGGCAAAACCAACGCCAGATGATACTCTGCTCGTTGAGTGTACCGAACTTTGCTGGTACTTTGACAAACGACTCGCTCTTCTACTTGGAATTTAAAGCACATGTTTGGGTTCTCGCCTTCATCTTTCTGGCACGCCCTCTGAAGCAAAACGGATTATAACCCGAAATGAAAGGTATAAAATGTGACTTACATCCACCATGTTCACTAGATGGAAAAAGAATTCAGCCGCATCTTGCTGTCGCTTGGTAGAAAACTCGGGGTGGCCCTTCCCAATCAGCGTTTTAAACATGATTGGCTTAATCCCAGGACCAATGTCTTTCTCATCCCCTTCTGGTGGGTGTGAGTAGCGTCCAGACAGCAGGCCTGTTCCTAATTTGGCCCTAACAAAATAATTTCGATTAAACCCAACAAACGCAAACATAAAGTGCATACGTACATCTGAGCGGTGAAATCATTGGACGGATCCTGTGATACCTGACTGAAAATTGTATCAGCTTGCTTTACGTATCTACAAGCAAAACAGCGTCAAATTGCACGTAAGTCAGGAAAGGAAAATTCAAGTTTTACTTGTCCTGAAAATCTTTTATGGCGAAAACGACTTGGACGACACTATTGAGGTAACATGAATTGCCCAGATTCACCATTCCCGTCAGTCCAGGACCTCCTACAGGCTGCAAGACACTCCCAGCTTCTTGAATGGTGCTCCATTCACCCATTCGCTGGTTCAAATCTATCTCCAACTCAGCCATGGATTTGTCGGTCTTCTTGAGGTACGCCATGTTGATGCCGAAATGTAGTAAATGCTGTTCCAAGTACGGATCTTCTACCATGTCATCTTCAGCGTAACTATATACGTCAGCTTGTCCTTCGGAGGTAATTGTACCTAATTTAACGGCCAAAGGGTAACCTGCGAAAACAGAAATTTTAGCAAGTGAAAAGGCAGGATAACAAAAACCTTACCCGTCTTCTCATAATGCTGTACTGCGTGGTTGTTGCCACCCGTACCATCGAAGTACTTTCTGCCGCAGAGAATGGTACCATCCGTTAGATTCAACCACAAGTTCTCGGTTTTATCGCAATTAACGCATTGCCAGCCCGTAGGAGGTACTTTGACGCTATTTTCCAACTGTTTTAAGTCAGCAGCGTACTTTGAAATGACGCGTTTCTCTCCATCCCAGGTAGTTTCGAGACTCTCAATTTCTTGGCGTTTTGTAGCTGAATCTGCTGCCAGGATGGCGTCCACAGCTTCTTGAGCGTTGAGGGGCAGGTCAGAGCAAGGTAAAGAGATTTCTGTCTTCTCTGGCCAGACGACAAGCTGGTATGCTTCTTGGTAGTTGTATTTCTTGGCCGCTTCACTAGGGAAACCGCCTTCCAAACCAATAGCTAGTCGTGTAATCTTTTTTTCTGGCCCTTCTTCTTGCTTTTCGTCCACTACCTAGTGATTGAGTTGTTTCAGTATAGTTTGGCAAATAGGTGATGGGGATGATGTTGTAGTGAATTATATTAACTATATTTACTTGGGTTTTGGTCCGTTTGATGTTTAAGAAGATTGAGTTGCCTGTTTTGCGATAATATCGCTCTACATGCTCTGCACCTAAGCCCCAAAACGTGTTCATGCATACAAACAATCCTTCGGGACTTTCCTGAAACAAATAAACAACAGAACAGTCAACACTCAAAGAGGTCAGAGTTACGACAAATGTTTATTACGTTTGGTCAAGCTCTGGAATAAAGGCAATAACACAACTTACCGGATTATCAAAGGAAAATACACATTCTTCTTTATGAACTGGATCCCGGGGTGCAGGTTTTCGAATTTTATTAGCATTCCGCACGATTTTATCCAAAAAGCCGGCAAGCGCCATTTTTACTGTTTACAGAGGGTTTACAAATTTCGGGTATAAGTAAAATGCGAGCCGATCCATCAAAGGAAATGGTTTTACAGTTTCGCACTTTACCAGCACCCTTCCCTGAATCTTATTAACGTGTTCAAAAAGAAGCCGCTAGAAGGTAGAAGAAGCGGATTCCTAACACTAATAGTGTTTTTCCTTGGGAAAACTGAGTGCGGGTTAGGTGCTGCACTACTTTTCCAGTTTTCCACGCCGTGACGTCAAAGCACTGTGCTGTTGCTAGAACGCAGTTCAAACCAGAGACCAAGGAAACGCGCGGGTTCGATGCGTGTCTGGTAAACATGGAGGAATCCATTTTATTTCAAGATTTTGTGCGCAATGGGGATGGTAAACAAGCATAAAACGGGATAGAATTTCTGTGTAGAGCTGGAAGAGGAAATTCATTCTTAAAGAAGAGAATTAGCACTTGACGGCTTTCCGTTTTCATATTTCGCGCGTAAACAAACAGCCCTGAACTTCCTGCACAGCCAAAAAAGTCAGTGCTGCAAAACTTGCCCTTTCCCGCACTTTTCCAGTGCTCGCTCCCCATGGAAACATGCCTAGCGCCAGAGAACTCGCGCCGGCTTCCCAAGGAAACATGCGGCACCCGCTCAATGCCGGAAAGTGCAGCACCAGTTTTCCCAAGGAAAAACGCTATACATTCCCCATCACACATTTTTTTCGAATTCACTTCAGATTCAGACAGTATAATCCCCAAACATGTAATTAAAAATGATGACTTCTGCAGCACAATCTGGTATGACTGTAGACAAAGTTAAGAGGATCCAAAAGAGGTTTTAGCTCCCTCATTGAACAAAGAAATGCGATTGTTGTTCTTAAGTTTAAAAGAGAGAAAATGAAAGAATATTGGGACACCATGCAGAAGGCCTTTTCCCTCTTACTGTTGGTTAAGCATAGAGGGAAAAAGATCGACGACGGACATTAGCGTGAAAGTAGTTTTCAATGAGTTGCTCAAACGCCGCAATTTCAGCCAAAGCAGTGGGATCGATGGCTTTTCTATCCGTTTGTAAAAAACTCGCTTTGTCTCGAGACTGCCTGGCACTGGAACCATTGCCGCCATTAGTTCCTGTATTTCCTGGCCCAGGCTCGGCCTGCGGAGTCAGCAGCAAAGCATCTGTAAGGACAGCAGCTTGTTTGTGGTCATAAAACATGGGCTCATCAGTGTAAAAAATGCCAAGACCATGCTGGAGCTGTGTCGTATGGGTTGGCAAGGGTACAACCCAATCTGAATGTTCCACTTCCTCATCTTCATCCCGCCCGCAGTTGTCGGACATGGAAAAGTTGCAACTTTGCCGATGACGACGTCCGTAACTTTTGCTGCATGAAGCAGAACGACTCCTGGGACGGAGCAATCCCGAAGATATATCTGCCAAACTTGGCCACTTGAACAGCCACTTGGATCGGCTACTCTTTGGAGAAACCACCGCCGCCAATTCTCGGTTCACTGAGTCGGGAATCGAAGGCACGGAACAACTTGATTGGGTGACAATAATCTCCGGAACTGACAATTGTCTCGTCTGAACTTTATCTCCTGCAATAAACGGCCCCCCAGGGAAAGTTTTATTATTCTTGTCGTTTCTTTTTGGTAAGTAAAAGGAGACCATACGAAATTTTACGAAGTTTTAAAACTACAAAAAATTACTTACTGAACTTTCTCAGCGTGCCGAATCGATTTTCATAGGCGACTTCTTGCAATCTCTTCCTTTCCACCACATCTTGAGCCAGCTTCCGCAAACTGTGATCCACTCGGCAAAGTTCTTCTTGCAAACTCCGTAATTGGCCCACATACGATTCCTCGACGTGGCCCTGCTGCAGTTTCCGTTCAATACTTTCTGCCTTGAGATCGAAAACACAAACATGAGGAAAGAGCTCGAAAAGAAAACAAAGTAACTCAATGAATAAAATCCACTCGCTTTCTCTTTCGTCTGGGGTGAAACTCACTTTAAGTGCGGTGGAGATCTTGCGTTGTCGTAACTGAGTCAATTTCCTCTGACTTTCCTGTTCTGCCGATGTTTGCCTGCGATTCCACATTGTCGCAGAAGGTAAACAAGGTGTCAACTGAGATCGGGCTTGCTCTTCCATGATCAAGTTTGCCTGGATACACACTATCTCTGGTAAAAGCGAACCTTAGCAAGTCAGATTCCCTAGCTTGTGTAAATCAAAAACGCTCTCAATACTACTACTACACCGCACCAACCGCCTCAATCCTCCTCCCCCCCCCCTTCTTTCAAAGTTTACCTTGACATGCTTTCCGAAAACTTTTGCTCTTGGGGATGCTCTAGGTATGCAACGCAGGTACATTACACGTATAAGCGCGCACACACACATAGACTCACTTAACCGATAAAGCAGTTAAGTAAAGAAAACCCGAAACGTGCCCTTCACTGTCCCAAGATAACCAAGTAGATAACCAGAACTCTGGTTCGAAACGGAGAATTGACACATAGTCGACAAATTCCATCACATAACTTCAAATGGAGACGTATTTCACTACCCGCTCATGGTTTAACCGATAAGATATGTGTTAAACAATTAGCAACTACGTTTGTCATTGGGACAAAAGCCCACCCAAATGCTCAATCCAGGAGATAATTAAAAATAGGGAAGGCTTAATCTTCCTGGTTGCAGGCCACCACAACAAGGACATAAGTATATAAGGCTTTAGGCTACCATTAAGTCGTATATCGCATGTCTTGACTGCGTTTGAGCTTCTCCTGGACGGGGATCTACCTCCTTGTAACTTAATGAGGACAAAATGTTGCTTCACCCAGTTGTCATAGCAACTGATTCCGCTCTTCTCTAAATACTACATCTTCTCGGTGGAATCGTCTCTTCCCTCGCTCAGTCTGCTGCATTTCATTACGCGTCTCGTATCGCTAGTGCTTTCGAGTGATCTAAACTGAGTTCTGATCCAAATTAGGACTCCACTTACGTTGATTTGAGGTATATTAGCAAAATTCATCACTTAACAAACAACCACCAAGAAAAGTTAAATTTTTGTTATCAGCTTTAGAACTCATCAGTTCCATGTCGGCTCAAAATACAGGGTGTCTATTCCACGCCACTTACGCTTCTAAGAATCGCTCTTCCTCGGAATGGTCCGCGTCACTGAGGAGGCCCAAGAGCCCACCCCCAACCGGTACCGTTAGTCGATTGCCGACTCAAACTACACTCTTACGAAAGGACTATAAACGCGGGCAACGTTTCCGGTCATTAGCCCTCCAAGGTGCCGAAAAGTACCGGTAAGTAGAACGGGTAGGTTATATAGGCGAAATTGAATTTATATGAATTTAAGATCAATACTTGAATTCCTTAGAATATAACATAACTTGCTGGGGATAGTTGAGGTTAAGAATTTGTTTCCCCAATGAGAAACAATATAGCATAGCTGAAACTACACTGTTCTTCTCGCGAATCCACGTTTTTCATGAGTCAAAACAAAAGCGGTGGATAAAAGCGTTCCTCACAATCAAGGAAAGCGAAAAAGGCTTACCTTTTTCTGTCGCTCACTAGTTCACTATTATTAAGAACATAACCCAAAATTTTGGGCTCCAGAACTTTTAAAAATAGTAATAGAGTTTACAACAAATTAAAACCTGGTTTTGAGTGTGAATTTCCAATTAATTAAAAGGAAAAACCCTTTTGTAGTTAAACTATAACAAAACAGCGAACCCGGGGCGTATACCCAAACATTTTTTTTTAAACTTAAAGCGGAGTGAGCAAAGCCCGTTTCCGTTTCTGTATTGAGTTGCTCATTTTTTACATTCTCTCCCAAACAGCTTTTTCATGCATGAACACCCGAGAAAAGCAGAGATGATGCAATTATACATTATGTCTTTATTTCTCTCCTTTCATGTCAAGACTGCTACAGCAGAGGGAGCAACTGGAGGCTCAGCAAGAGAGCCTACGAAGAGAAAAGGCCTTAGAGCAACGTCGCCAAACACAAAAGCAGCTCTGTGAGCGTTTTTTGCGCGCTCCATTACGACTTTTGGCTCATCTTCCAGCCCGGGCGTCCGTCACCCCACGGAAGCCCATTCTCAGGACAACCGAGGAGGCCGGTAGTTCTGACAAGTCCCTCCGTCTCCATGTCCGTTTCGACGGTGAACCACTCAGTCCGACTTTTTCCAATGGCAATGGGTGTGTCCAAGTGGAGCGCCCCGAAAGCCTCACAGATTCTCTTTCGCCTGAACCACCCATAACTCGTCCAAGTTGGCTGGAGCAACAAGTCGCTAAACGCCGCACGTGGAACTTGCTGCCTCAGGTGGCCGAATCTCCCAAGTCCGACCATTCCTTCGCTCGGGCACCCGTGTATTTTGAAATCGAGCCTCCTCGCCACGACAGCTCCATCGTCTCAGACGAATCAGGGACCAAAGAGCTTTATTCGGGTTGGTCGTCGTTTCCTGGCTGCCTGAAACGCAACTTTGCTCAACGAAGAACGCAATCGAGTGGGAAAAAACTGGAGCGGGGCGCTGTAGCCGTAGTAAAAAGCCGTCCGATAGAGAGACGGAACCGCGTACACCCTATGAATTCCGCGGGACTGCCTGGGGCGGATATGATGGCGGCGAATAAAATGAAGGTAGTAGCGCGGGAAGACGGATGTCGCGGGGCGGAAACATACCAAGACGGATGGGGCGCGATCGTCCTCGGGGACAGGGGCGGTCGTTCATCTTCCACCGTGGGCGCAGTTATAAGGAATGCCCTCCGCTGCATGGCAACAACTCCATCAAGCCACCCGGCGGAAGAAACTAATTGTTGCCATCATGACGAAGAAATACGCCCAGAGAATCATCCAAACCGGAAGGAAAGTACCGGGCAGGACTCGGTTGGGAACAACGCCCCTGAAGTTGCAAAGGACGAGTTGGAAGATCAACCGAAATCACTGCCATCATCGCAAATGATTTCCGCGACAAAGCTTGACATTGCAAATGTCGGGGCGGTTAGTCCAGAGGATTCCGAAGCCATTGATCCACCGGTGACAAGCGGGGGAGAAGGAGTAAACGCAGATACCATCGGGAAGGAGACGCACGACTTGACAGCTCCAACAGCACAGAGCACGCAAAATCCCGAGCTGATATCATATCAACTCGCTACTTCACCTGAACAGCGCTCGAGCTCTCCGCTCCTCGACGGCGCCGAGCGAGAAATCGCACAAGAGGCAATGGTCCGCGTCGCAGAAACGTCAATCCTAGCTGCTTGGCCCTTTTCTGTCCCAGAAGACGGCTCAACGACAGAAACGTTGACGAAATTGGCGCAGAACTGCGCACGAGTATCGAGTCACACATTCAGCGACTCTGATTCATCGTACGATAACAAATTGCGGAAGGATGAGGCCAGCGAGTTAGGATTCTCTAACAGCGTCACCCAAGATTTGGATGAATCCTCCCTCGCTGTAATTTCTGCCTCCGGCACTCCATCAACTACCCCACTGGTTAACCACACCCCAACGGAGCCGCTCGTCGTCCCCCAAAAAGCCATTAAAGATACTCTCAACCAGCAATTGCGAAGCCATTGCTGTCGTGAAACTTCTGAGGTTCGGCAATCTTTGCCGCAATTTCTGCTACTTCAGGAAGAACAATTCGACGGAGCAGAAAAAGAAGCCAGAGAAGAGCAGGAGGGGGCGGAGGACGAAGAAAGCTCCCAATTTTCTATTCCCATTCAGGGCGTCCCAGCTGCAGCACGTGGCGAGCAAGACGGAAGAGTCCATCGCAAAGACAGTAATTTGCACCGCTGCATCCACCAGGCCGTGCTAAATCGTTTGCTGCCGGCGTCCTTGGTCACTGGACTGGCCGATTTGGAACAGCTGCGTCGTCGTTTGCGCGCGTGGCGCAAGTCGGGAAGCATGCAAGTCTCCACGGAAACCTGAACCTTCCCTTGAACTAGTGTCTCATCGCTTCCAGTACCGCTCAGGCTCTTACCCACTGACTTACGGCGCACAGTGTGGGCTATTTACTTGTACAGTACAGTACCATTGCTGGCTATTTCTACGAGGTCTATTTAACTGGTGAGTGGACTCTTGTCTAGCAAGGGCTCAAACTGATACCTTAGTTTGCTAGTGATTATGGCTCAAAGCATCCCGAGCCAGGAACGTTTCCCTACATGACGCAATTCCTGCTGTCCTCCTTTCCCCTCAAAGTGCTGCAGCAACTTCCCCAAAGTGGTACCGTAATCCTCCAGCAAAACGGAGCTGATATATGGCAGCCAACCGGATAATACTTTTTCCATAGTGAGTTTTTAACACTTGCATACCTTGACTTATTGGTTTATTATTTCCACGGAAATACGGCAGAAATAATCCGAGGTAGTTCGGTGAATAACATCAAAGAGAGAGATTGAGAGATTTTATAGATGGCTTTTGAAACCTTCTAAAAAATCACTGAAAAAGAGCCCAACACCTTGACATGGACAAGTCATTTGGTGTATGTGTTAAAAAGCAGAAATTCAGGAGTCAGTACTTTTTACTTTCGTTTCGGGCAATTTCTATATTTTTTGTCCCCAAAGGAAAACAAGAAGCAGGAACAAAAGACGTCCAGCCGAGCGTGCTACGACCGATAACATTTTTTATAAACAAGTTGTGCGGACTAAAAAGTTATTGTGTTTGTAGACTTGGGATGGGATATGACATGGAAAAGATGAAACGTAAATAAAGGAAAGCTGTGTGCCAATTCCGCATTACTTGAGCCTCTCCCTTCTTCCCTTCGTTTTTTATCTTCTGCTTAGTTCAGCAGGATCCAGACCCCTCCCAGCCTTCAAATCCAGTGAATTTCTTTCCTTTTAACTCTCCCAAAAAGCCAGCCATGCAAATCGCTGCTTTTGCTTTGCATTTCATTCGGTTTTTTATGTCATGTACAACTCAAAGAGGGGAAAAACAAAACGAGGAAGTGGAAAGAGTACTGGGAGAGCCTGTTTCTGCTACTAAAATCCACAGGACCCGCTTATGAAGCTCAATTTGCATAACAATTATGCACCAGTGCACCAGCCCATACTTGAAAGATAGAGATTCAGTATTTCTACCCGCCCGCAATTACTGCGGCCGCTCCCATTGTATTACTGCTCGAGTGTGAACAGCTCTCAACTAAGTTTTCGGTATCTCTATTTTTTTGGGAAAAAAAAGAGTCACAAATCTTAAGCTAAAGGCCACACACACCAGAAATAAAAGTTTAAAAAAGAGTCAAGGCGACGGAAACTCCACGTCGTTATGCAAATCTGCTCCGAGTGGGTAGCGTTCTGGAAGCAAGAAATTACGACCCAAACCCTCTTTCTCCTTTTCTTCTTGGTCGCCTTATACAAAAGATTACGCCTCGAGTCTCCACAGACCCGCAAAAATTAAGCAGGCAGGGGTTTTCATTTCTCTGAAGATAAAAAATCATAGAAAATCTCGTTATTTTTCTGGCAGTACTTTCCTTATTTTTCTTAAGAAAGGCTCCAAAACTTTGCTCTACTCTACACGATAATATTTCGCACTAAAAAACTGGGGAAAGCAGTATAGCTCAGCATGCTATTCTGGCTTGTAATGAGCCATAAGATATACCTCCCAACCCCCTGACAAAAGCTCACACTGGTTTCATTAGCAGAATTAAAATCGATATTTCTCTCACAATCCATCCCTGGGTTGGGGTGGACTTGGACCGTTTTCCCAATGGACGCTAAGCTGGACGTCTATAGAAGGTTAAAAAGACAAGGGTGGTTGAGGTGGGCACCACCCTCTCCACCCGAGAATAGTTCCTTCTTCCTGCATATTACTGGGTTCTGTACTATATATGCTGCAAGGCTATAAAAAAATATCGCGAAAAACTGTCACGAACAAGGGTGCAGCAGAAGGGAAATTTTCATCTGCGACACGCCAGTTAAGTAGACCTTTACCAGCACAATTCTGGTAACTACAGCTCGCCCAAAATTGACCTTTGGTAATAGCCCACACTTCCGCGAAACAAATTCGGGACCGTGAAGCTTTGTCGGGAAAAAAATAAGACAATAAAAAGCGAAGAACGGGTCGTGTGGTATACGTGAACTCCCCCTAACTTTTTTATACGAAACCCTATCCCACTTCCCATGAAATTATTTAATCCCACGGGTCACATCCATGCAGTCTTCTGTATTACTGTGCGGGACCCTTTCAGATGCGCAACTTATTTCTAGTTGAAAGGAGGAAAGAAATTGCCATTGCCCAACAGGTCCTGAGCTATTTACAGTTATTACAGTTATTTCCTAATATCTACAGTAATTCCACGGGTCTATACGTGCGAGTAGGGACATGGAAAGTTTTCGTCTGAAGAGTAGACCCGAGTAGAAATCGGATTAGCTTAACGAATAACGCTTCAACTTTGGCTGGGAAGAACCAGAACCTGGACAAAGCAAGTAAACAAATCGGAGAAAAAAGTCTTGATTGGACCCTTGCAGCAAAAACTAAAGATTCCTTGATGGGTGATGAGCTTGGTAAATCTAGCCTGGGCAATAATTACTCTTAACACGCCTAGCGACGCATACAAACATGTCGAAAAACAGCAGGAACGCGTTCCTGGAATTATGAAGAGCTGAGTCGGAAAACATGAGCGGCAAAAACATAAATAAAAAATCTATAAATACTAATTGGGCAAACTCATCACGTTGGCAGGTCAAATGCAACTCCAAGAAAATACAAATAGGCTCCTAGGAAGAACCAATCTTATTACAGTATGGTATAGGAGCCGAGTTATTGCCAATGTGTCTCCAGCGCTGTGGTCTTCAGCGGCAGTTACCAGGTACCAAAAACCATATCCCGATTCCCACCCACTTTCCGCTTCAAGGCATTCTACATATTCCGTCAAGGCTAATGCTTGAGTACGCAGCATTTACGTTCGGGAATGGAGTCTCGATTAAATCAAGAAAACTCTTTGATCTTGGGGAGGTAAGCAGTTATAGATCCTTCCTCCTTCCTAGGCCTAATGCGCTTATCAATGCAACAACACAGAGCGATCCCCTTTACACGTAGAGTCTCCTCTGTATGCAATAGTACGACTGTATTGAAAAATTCCCATGTCAGTCGTCTTTCCTTTACCCCCCTTTTCAAAGGCGAAGAAAAAGAGGAAGAAAGTCAAGTTTCTTGCAGTCCCTAGCGACTCAGCCTGGGTTCTTCCGAAAATGTTCTGTATTCCAAAGTATTTTTTCCCAACGAAAGAGAAGAGAAATCTACCGTATATAAAAACTCCGTCAAGGAAGGGCTTTGATGTGTTGACGGGCAGGAACGCAATGAAAGAAAATTCCGTGCCTTAGAGCAGGAGATTTTCTTCCACGGAGTGGACCCGCTTTCTTCATTTGCTCGTGGGAAAGATCCGAAAGTCCGCCGCTGTCGGTGCCTTGAATAATGGATTATATTCCACCTTTTAATGGTTTACGTTTCGCGCCTCCAGAGCTTCGCACCTATAGGCTTCCTCCTTGGATGAGACGTTTTAACCCGCGAAAAGAATTTACAATTTTCCACTTACTAGAATTGAATAGGGGGAAAATGTTCAGCTAAAAGATAGAAAAAAAAGCATTACGATATCATTTTTTGGGAGCGAGGCGCGTTCTAAAAAATAAATATCAGGGGAGGAAAACTTTTCAAATCGCTAGAAAGACAGTCACACACCAGGGGTTTTACGCATTAACGCACTTTCAACTCCCAGTCCCCAGTCACGCTTGCCTACTCACACGCAAAAAAGGGACCGGAAAATCCTAGAAGACGTAGCTGGTAGAAATTGATCAAAAAAGCGGGTGGAAAAAAATTATAGCTGTATTTGCTTGCGTAGCTTCGAAAATTGCAGGCTGTAACTGAATAAATGATCGATGTCAAGCGTCAACACTCGGAGCCAATAGCTTTTTCCATCCGTTTTTCCTTTTCATTTTTTTCTCTCAGGCTGGCAACATGGAAACTGAGGTAACGCTATTCCCGTGTCATTAAAGCGCGGTTACTGATTCCCTAATCGAAGCGACAAGATTGACGTGTTTGGCAGCTGAGGCCCAGGCCGACAGCTTTTTTAACTTCTATGCGCCTATACATACACACAACAGAACACGTCTAGCACGTGGAACCATAAGAAGAGTAAAAGCCCCGACAGCTTGCCAAAAGTAATCTTGTAACGCTCAGACTAAAAGCCTTGGCTTCCTTTACCAGTCCATTTACCTTTTATTGGTTTCTGTATCAACCTTGCATTTGGCGGGAACAACACGAAAAAAAACAGGAGCAATTGCCTCCGCGTATAGTCTAGTATGTATTTTTATTTGTGTGGCTGTTTCGTTCCCAAGAGTAATAAAAAGCGAATAATGAGGCGATATCTCCTAGGTAAAGGTAACCGAGTGCCCCTACGCCTATACCTCCTTAATACCAATAAGCCTGTTTCTCCGGCATAGTAGAAACCAATTAAGGTGAAGCCCTTCGCTCAAATGTCAATTTAATGTCCATCTCAAGTTACTCCCACTTGGACACGTCTTCCGTATACACGGGGGCAGCCACATAAACGGGACTCCCAGTCCTAGTACAAGAAGCCCCGAAGTGGGGAAGGAGTAAAAAAAAGTACGGGAAATCCCCAACGGACTTTACCACCTTTACCACCAAAAGACCTAACAGCGGACACAAGCCTAAAGCGCCAAAAGAAAAGCGACGCCCCGAAGCCCCTCCCATCCCTCGGGCGTTACAGCTCCGGCTCCCAAGGATTTTTTTTCTCTCCCAAAATAAACAGATCCAAAAGGGCATCAACTTTTGTCCAGTAGCAAAGCGCAGCGAGGAAAGGGCCAAGAGAACAAAATGGCGACGCCAGCGATTTCCTCCCTTTTGTTTCCGTATCCAGGATTCCTATCGCAGAAGAAGAGGGTCTGGGACCACCGATTTGCCCACAAATGGAGGCCCCACTCTTTGCCTTTGGAATGCTTCCTTTTCCTCGCGCCTTTTGTTTCCGAGTAGTGCTTTGCCTTTACAGGCGGCCAGGGAAAGTTGTGTCGATCCTAGGGGAGGCCTCGGGATAGAGGGCGTGCATGGAGGCATAAAATTGGGGTGTACGTGGTCTGGCCTTTCAACTAGCTCATTCCCTCCCTCCTGCCAACGAATTTCTGCTCTTCCAATTGGAATATGGTGGAGGGAGTACGGAATGAGAAGAGCCGGGAAGTCAAAAGCATAACTAAAAGTTTCCTCAACAGTTGCACTGGGGAAATTGGGGAAAAAGCACTCGACAAACTTCCTGAAAATGGACCTCTTAATGAACATGTTGTTTATTGACTTTTTACAAAGCCTGAGCGAAAACTTTAATAGGCTTAGATAAGGTACACAAGTTACCACCCTCCTATACCCAACACTAATGCACTTTTGAGAAACTGGCCCAGAAAATCTTTTTTTTTATTGTCGCTTTCCGTTGGAAATTTGGTGGGGGAGAAAAACCCTCGAAACCATCTGCAGGTCATTAATAATCTAACGATCATATAGCCGAACGTCGAACGTCATGCTAAACTCCTCCCACCAGCCGTCCCTCCCATTATTTCCCTTTTCCCTGGGAGTCCGGTAGATCTCGTACTATACACACCCTTTTAAAAGGGGTGGTTTACAGCCAAGTACTAGCCGACTAGCCGGTAATGGACCTAGCCTTCATAAAGACCCCCATACCGGATCAACAACATTATGCTGGCCGAGCTACATCAATTAACAAGACAGAGCAACAGAAAAAAGGGAGAAAATCGAAGGCGTAACACACATGCAAGGAACCATTCCTTTACCCATGTTTTCTCTAGACCTGGGGGGTTAGGGTGGGTATGGGTATATAATCGCAGGGCACAACTACGAGCCATAAGGATTTATATATGACCATTTATCTTCCGTTGGAGCCGGACGACAGGAAAATCTCAATCAGACCAGGGAATTAACCCCGTAAGTATTAGCCCAGAACTACCGGCTGAAATTCCCTCCTTTAAAGATCATAGACCCAGGATATGATCCCTACACAGAGCCTGCACAGACAAGCCATCCCTGGGAAAATTAAATGAAGAAAGGAAACGCGATCCGGCAATAAGTTATCCATTCCGAATCGTGTGCAGCGCAGGCAAGATTTCCGTGTGAACTCGTATTCACACTTACGCTTCTACGCCCTTTCAACTCGCCAATAACGACGCTGTTATAAATTAGTGGCAACATTTTGGGGAATCCATGCGAAAGTCTGTGTGGGTTAATTACGCACTCCAAACTTTATTAAAGTATGCTAATATAGACAAGAAACGGTATGCCTCTGTTCTATCCATCCATCAATCGTCGTATATAGCTTCATTTCGCCTTGAGAAGAACCAAAGAAACTGCGAAGAAATGAAAAGCAAATCCGTCTCACCCCGAAAGCTTGCTTACCATTCAGAAACAGTACCGGCCCTTTCTCGAGCCCCGTTTGGGGAATCATCAAACACCAACCGTCACTTCCGCCTGTGGCGTTGGCGTTGACAGAACCAGCCGAAAGGAACATGCTTCATGGATATACAATGCCATAGCGAAAACGGACAGAACTGCTATTGATTTCGGACTATATCTGCTACCTTAAAGACGTTTTGTCACGCGAAAAGTCCATTCGCACCCTGCACACACCGAACGAAAACCTTAGCAATCGTGTCCTAAACCCTCCCGTATTATGTTGAAGGCCTGAAAAAAGTTCTTACGAATCCAACACGGGGTCCAACACGCATCCCCGTTTTACCAACAGGCAGTAGTAATTTCCTCCAGCCCTGACTTCAAGACTCCTCGAATCGGACGATTAAGACGGTAACTTTATTATTTTTTTTGCGCCGGGACTTGAACTTCATATACTTTTAAATTCGTTTCGAGAACTTTGTCAGATACTATTTAGCCAGGATTTATTAGCCACGTTAACCCGAACACTTCACGCAGAGCTTTTTTCCCTCTATTAAGAATCTATACTGTATACACTACACCCTGTCCACGCCAACCTTCTTGCTGACGTCAGAGAAATCATTTTACCGGTATCTTTATATTTATGGCTCCAAAGTAGAAATCCGTTTAGCTCCGAATTTCAAGAAAAGAAATTCAGTTATATAGCCCAAAGCTAAAACGCCACTCCTGACCATACCCCAAACTTCCCCAGCCTTACAGGCTATAGAAATACTTTAACTGTTAAGCAAAGTACTTTTTTTCGATGACCAGACCACTACCGGAGTTGGCCAGGAAACTAGTTTCTACATTTTGTATTGCAGCTTGCTTCAGAGCAAAAGTCTTGACATGCTAATACATCCTTCAGCACTGTATATTGCGGAAGTTATATCCTTCGTATATATACATGTTAGAAAATGTGGCGGCGCGGAGTTTTAGAGATGAAAAAACGCAACGTTTTCTTTCCTCTCTCTTTTGCCTTTCATAATATTTATTGGCTGGGAAGGCTGATATAATCTGTGTAAAGAAAGCGAAAACCCTGTTCCAACGTCATTTTTGCTTTCCTTGGGCCCCAAAACAACCCCAAAAGGGGCGGGAAAAGAACGAGGTTAAGCTATAGGAAATTATGGCAAAGGAGTTTCCGCCTTCCCAATAGCCAAGTACACCATTTTATGGCCTGCGGGCATTTCTGCAGCTCCGTGACTGCGGGGCAAAGCAATGACCAAACACTAACCAATTCCGCCAAGGAGATGCCCCAACTCGACCCTCTCCCTTAAAAGCGTATGTCGTATAAATTTAGCCTCTAAGATTCCCTTTCCTTCCTCTATGTTGCTGGTACTACACATTGCCAGTACACAATTAAAAGGAGCGTAACAAAAGCGAGTGAGAGAGAGAACACCCTCAATCCACCACCCCGACCCGGCTGGGAGTTTGTGGGTTAAAGAGAGAGAGAAAAAAATACCCATTAAATCGGGAAGGGTACCACTGCTATACCGTTCTCGAAGGGTGTCTCCTCCTTACCCTTTATTGAAAACTTATTTTGTGTCCCGCAACCGTCTCTTTCGTGTGGTTAGCCTTCCACAACACACAACACGCTAATCCATCTTCTTCAAGTAGGCGGGCCGCTAATGAAAACCCCCCAATCCCCTCGCACCCTCTCTTTGGCCGTGCTATACAAGATTTTGTTCGCGGTGTGGGCTGCTGGGACACCATATTACGCGCCGAATCGAGCCGAGACCTAATCATTCTTTTCTTTTTAGGGTTTTATTTGGTGTTTCATATCCCTCTCCGAAAGAATCACCAGAAGAACGAGAAATGGCGAAAGACCAGAATCTTGATCTCCAATTTTCCTCTCTGTTAGATTTCTTTCCGGGAAGGTGACATGGTGAGCCAATACGTATAAATACAATCCCCCCTTTCTCTCTTCAATACGAAAAAAACTAAAAAAGGGGCATGTGATCCTAGTGATAGTGATTCTCGACTTACTTTTCCGCTGTACTAAATCTCCACGGTAGCGAGCTCATCTGACTGTAACTTGAGGCGAGAGCGGACGCCATCTTCGGCGGATCGAAAATGCAATACGTTTCTTTTTTAAAGAAAATATGTTTTTTTATAGAGAGAGAATTATTGCTAAAGCTAGGAATTTCTTATATTCCAGCGCGGTATACAGGTTATAAGACTCTTCAACCCGGAAAAAATATTATATCTGGATGACAAGGAGTCTCCAGTGAAACGTAAAAAACTTGGGCTTGGGGTGCACCCAATGAAACTAAGAAAATTTTAAAAAAAAATCAACTTGCGCAGGAGGGATATATAGCACTCGCGGAAAATGTCTATTGACGCGCGACAGCGAACAACAGAACCAGTTCGGTTTCTTTCAACTTTTTTTTTTGCCCTTTTTCTCATAGAAAATGAGTAAAAAGAGTGCGCTTCCTTTTCCGTTTCATTTCTTTTCTGCAGCTACGAGCACCTACAAAAAATACAAAAGAAGAAGTCTGCAGCGGAAAATAAACATACCCCAAGCCAACTAAAGCAAATACGAGTACATCTTACAACAACGACACTCAATGCAAAACAGGTCTCTAGAAACGCACTTCTTTGACTCGTCACAATAAATGAATGAACAGAAAAAAAGTATTTAAAAAATAACAAATCTAAACAGCTTACGTATGCGTCCTTATTTTACATCTGGACGACCATAAGCTAGACGTAATAGAGAGCCTGGTATTTCCCCGTCAGTACTCTTATTTTATTATGGGGGGGTAAGAAGGGGGACTTGTTCTTTTAATACAGTACGTTATTCGAAGCTGCCGGGAAGCATTACACACCCTAAAGAAGCCCCCGAGGCGACCAGCTTTTAAAGGGCAATAGCCACCAAAAAACAACTTTGTCTTATAAAAAGGAGTAAAAAATCTAGTTTCCAGTTTTATGTGT
>RJJA01000182.1:5979-17811 GCA_003724045.1 Lepidurus arcticus
CCGATGCAATTTCGGGGACCAGCACTGAAGGGAATGTAGGCGTATGGATGACGACCAGGAGACGCTTGGGGCAAAAAGCATTCCGGTCGAAAACTCAAGGGATCCGGGAAGTACTCCGGATCACGGTGCATGGCGTATATAAGGATCATTGCTACAGAACCCTTCTTGGCCAAGGTATTGCCTGTAAAGAAATGAAGCGCATCATTAAAAAATGAAAAAAGAAAAACTAGGAAAAGAAAAAACCTAGTTGAACGTCTTTGGGAAGAGCCCGTGCCACGGAAGGAACACTGGGTTAGAGTGGCAGCCCTTCTTTGAGGCAGCATTCCAAGTTCGTAATATTTGGTAATATTTTTCTTTTGTTAGAATGTGTCAACAGTATTCAAGGAATCTCTTCTGACCATTGAGTTTTCCGGCATAAGTTTATCTTTTTCCACGGTCAGGTTCCAAGTCTTCTGGACGATTGAGGAACGTTTTCCCTTTTGTTTCAGCTTGTTGATTTAATGATATGCATCTGGGAGTACTCTAGGAAACCCTTGCTTACTTAAACTTCGTTTGGCTCCTTAGCAACTCATACATCGAGAATATGACCCTACAGGAATCTTCCTATTTGAAGAGCACTGGCTAACTTTTGTCCTTTTTCAGGCAGTTGAGAGACAGCTGAAGACGGGGCCGTTGTGGGTTATACCACGTACGCTTTCCGAGTGTCGAATTAAATATTAAATCCGCAAGAAAAGAGAGGGTTAGATTAATTAAACTGATTAGAAAAAATTGAAGGCTTTTGTGGAGTTATCTGGATCATTTATCAGCTGCCTGGAGCTGCTAGGTTTATATATTACAAGCTCGGTTTATACTTTGCAAATCAGGCAATAATCCTTCGTATAACTTCATTTTGCAGAATGTTTAAAATTTCCTAGCTCGAACTGCAGAGAGTCAATAAAAAGCTTTATTTCTATTTATGTTATAGTAAATTTAATTCCTCCTTTAATTAATTCCTTTCTGTGTTTACGGAAAACGCATTTTTTGCAAGTATTTTTTGTTGTTGTTAACTTAAGTTAAGGGAATCATACTTCATTTCCGCTTTAAATAATCTAATATAATAAATACAAGCACCAAACTGCTCATTATTCGTTATTTTCATGCTAGATTATGATATATGATCCATTTTTGCCATGCAATTAAACACATGCCATTGTTTTCCTTTTTTTTCGGCATAGCAATGTTTGATGCTGAGCGCGGGGCGGTCACGCTACTTCGGACCGGCCAATGGAAAGGCTTCCTTCAAATTTGAGCGGTTCAAGCCGTGAAAGTCCGTTGTGTCAAGCAGCAAGCAGGGGAGGATGGACGTGTGTACTCAGTGTTCCTTTATTTTTTTGTCCAATTTTGCTATTAAATCTCACAAAAGTGCTACCAAAAGTGTTTAAAGAAGGTATGAATATTATTTACTTAGTTTCCTCGACAAATTTCGTGCTTGAGACCTAATTTTTTAGATTTTAAGACATTAATTCATGCATCATTCCGTCAGCAAAATCAATATCAAATGACATGTTTTTGTTTCCAATGGCGTGGGAAAAGCTACCCAAACCACTCCAAAGTGGAACACTATTTAGTGTTTGAAATCAGTTAGTAATTTTATTGAGACCCAAAAATTTCTTAAATTTTTAACAGAATTTAAACTTCCAGTGTTGTGAATTGAATAAGCTCAACAGCCATGAATAGCCTTTCAACGTGATTTGAAAACCTTCCTCTAGATGTCATCCAATATGGTTTATTTACAAAAGTAAGCCTGTAATATTCCTTCGCTAATCGCTATGCTTAAGGCTCCATAGGTCCATAAGCTGGGTTTAAATTTTTATGAATATTTGTTTAACAGTTTTTTTAAATCTTGAATAGGAATTATGCATTAGAAGCGGGAGATTATGGCGTTAAATTGATTTAAATGTGAAATCGAAAGTAATGCTTGATAATTAGCCCTAATTACACGTCTGCTAGGATTATAGACGCATGCATAAGAGTTTCTCCCGCTAATGTAGCTTGTGGATTCGATATACCCGTGCTAATTACTTTCGTACCGTCTAACTTAGGGTGCGTTTTATTGTGAACGGAACTGCGTTGACCAGTTAGCTCAGTTAGCTGGACGGGGACGGGGTTCAGGTGGACGGGCGTTTTAGCGTGAACAGCTAACGGGATGGCTTGGCGCGTAATTCGAAAACCGCCTTCCGTTCATCTGCGTTCCTGGTGCATAGTTGAACTCTGGAGATCCCTAAGGACGCCCCTAAGCTTGACGGGCGTTTTATTGTCAACGCTTGTTTAACTCAGCCAGTTGAACGGCGACCTGCAGAACGTCCGTTTTATTGTTAACGAGAGCAGTTCAACGGAAGACCTGATGAACGGATCAGTTCACAATAAAACGCACCCAAAGATGTGTCGCTTGTGTTCAGTTGGAGGACCAGATTTAAGCACAAGTTCCCTAGATTATCCTTCTGAAGTATCGAGAGGAATCTAACTTGGGCTTAAACCGCTGAACTTGGAGCTTTGCTCCGTTGAAAGCCTTTTTTTGCCGAGCAGTAAAGATGCACGCTGCTCCAACGTCAAGCAAGAACTCATTGTATTCGTCATACAGAATCACAGATATACTAGGCTGAAGTCTTTGTCGTCCGTCGTTGTCATTGGTCAGTCAGATATTTAAAACGGTCAAGAACATGTGCTGAGTCTGTTTTTTGTCGGTCATAAATCGTCCCACGGAGGCACATGCAAAAGGTACCCCTTTTATAACCTGTCAACCGTGGGAGTCAAAAATGGTAGTTGGACTGGTGAAAAAACAGGTTACATGGTTAAAAAAAGCAAAAACATAACAAACGCCTCAGGATTGTCCAACTACAGAAACCGTGACGGCCGTCACATCGTTCTCCCTCTTCGGGTGGTTGTACTGTACCTTCGGCATTTCCAACAAGGAGGTCTGTAAGACAGGTAAACCTTTCGTAACTGTCATATTAATACAGCATTATTCCCGAAATCACGAGGGGGAATTTCCCTAGTATAGCCGAACGACGTCACTCACTTAATGGAAATGAATCTCTGAAAGCCATGAGAATGATATGGTAAACGGCTCTTCATGCGTTGTTTGTCACGCAATGGTCCCCCGCTCCCCTCGTATTATTTTCCAAATGTTTGAACACTTTGTCGTTTTCATTGTTACTTTTATGGAAATTATTCCGGGATATGAAACGGAGGGAGAGGGGGGATTTTCAGCAGGGCCTCGTTCCTCCCCTGTGTATGTGGAAGGATAGTAGGTTGGCTTTTTTTTTTTTTTTATGACGGGCATTCCAGTAGTTTGTCAAACATTCACTGGTACACGTTCTCCTGGTAATATTTTTCCAATGTCGGTAAAATTCTTGTTGTTATTGTTGCCACTTCCATCAGTGTTCTGGATCTTTTTGAAAGGATTAGATCAGATCAATCGGACATTTTTTATCTGATCGGCGTTGGTAGTGATCGGATCGAATTTTCGTGAAATTTACCGATCCAAATGCAGGCCATCCAGTGGCCACCGTTCGATTTTTTTTCTAATCTGATTGTAACACCTTTTATTCCTCCATTTTTTTTTTTACATAAAAGGACCGGAACTTTAATAAGATCTGATCGCTTTGGATTTTTTCGTTTGGATCTAAATTTTCCAAAGTTTTGCAACTTTTGATCTGATCGGGTTGAAAGAAGTTGACGACGATTGGAGATGATCTAAGATCACAAAAGCATCGATCCAGAACACTGACTTCTATGGAAATTCTATCTGGATATGATAGAATAACGGAGGAATAACGTTGGATAGAGGGAGGATTTTCAGCAGAGTACTGCACAAATCCTGGAAACTTGCAAGATTTTTTTTTATAATTCTCGATATGGAATGAGAGTTAACAATATATATGTTGTCTTTTTACGGGTAATATATTGTAACAAAAAAATGCCCGTTTCCCTCTACGTTTCATTTTTGCAGTCAATTTTCAAAAAATTTGCGGATATTTGAATTGGAATCTAAGTCTTCTTGATGCCCTGTTCAAAAATATTAGGCTCAAAAGGAACTGCTTTGATTGTAAAAGGTATAGCTCAATTTGAAAGTACTTTTCCCGCGTTTATCTTTAAATCTGGTTGTGGAAGTTTTTTATTGCATTTCAGTGATCCCCACACAGTAATTCCCGTCACCTTACATTATGAATAACGACAGCAATATTCAGGCAACAGGCCAAAGCCTACGCCTTAATAAATTAAAGAATACAACTACAGAAATAAACATGAAATAGAAGCTAAACTCCTTCTTAGAAGCAAACAGTAAATCGTGAAAGTTGTACACTGCAATCATTTGGTGCTTTATCCGGTTTCACGCATAGTTAGTTTTCGTCTTCTATCCCAGTTTCAGCCCAAGACTCGCATGGGGTTGACTCCAATGTTGCAGGCGTTGACTCCGCGCTTGATGTAGAAGTATCCTCCCATGCCCCAACTGGCTCCATACCAATCATTGCGAAGAATCCAAATTTGGACTCCGTCAAGGGTACCATAGCCGACCACCATAACAGGGAAGCCAGCCCCCACAGTAGCCTGTAGCAAAGATAACGTTGAAAAAGAAATTTAAGTTTTTGAGAATAGACTCCTGATTGGATTGTCTTGGAGTTTTTTATTTTGTTTATTTTTTTACGTTTTGCCCACTCGCAGTATAGCTGTAACCTTCAACCGTTTTTGGACAAATGGAATCGTCAAGCAACCCAGCTCTGTTTGAGAAAGAGAAGACGACGTTACATTGGAACAGCTACTTCCTCTGAAGCAAATCCAACCACACGGTTTACAATGTTGAGCCAATGTGTACTTACGAGTACATCTTCGCTAATGAAATTGTTGTTGTATCGAAGTACAGGGTAGCTAGGATGGGTCCTGTTTTACTGATCTGTCGAGCCATATTTTTCTCGTCGAATGGCTTTAAATTCTGATAGCCTTTTTTCAACATGTACGCAACCTTAGTTTTGTTTGCATGGCAGGTGTCTATTGCATTGTTGGTGGAGTTCACACTATCTTCCTACAAAGGAGTGATCAAAATTAGTGAAAGATGTGTTTGATTGGCATCGTTCATTTTACTTTAACATAAAATCTGTCTTTTTACATTTAGAAAGATTACTCAAACGACACTTTGCAGCGATTCGCTCGTAAACTTTTTTTTAGTTTACTAAGGTTAGCTAAATTGAAGCACCAAGCGAAGTAACGAAAATTGAGGTAAAGAATTTAAAAAATGAACTTACCGTTTCACTGTAACTAGCATTCAAGCTGATACCAGCGTAGACGAGGTAGTCTAAAGCGTCTGCTACTTTCTTGGCATTAAACTTCGTACATGACGTGTTCCTGTCGGGTAACGCGCATTCCAGGATCTGCTCAACACTAAAATCACCCAAAATGACAAGGATTGAAAGATGGCTTGACAGTTGTTCTATGGTTCGTATAGTAGCTACAGAGTTTTTTTTTTACCTAAAATGACGAAGAACCTTCTTTCGGCTTGACATGCAATCCAGGTATTCGGCCATAACAACGGCGGGTTGTGCCCAGTATGTTAATATGCACATATCACTACCCAGTAGAAATTCGGTAGCTATGGGAGGCATGCATTTTGAATTGCGAAAATCCACCTAAAACCTTTTCCTTTAACACCAAAAGCGACCAAAACATCGGCACACGAAATAAAATTGGCGACAAAAAGGCAACTTACGGATAATTTTTCTCCGTTGGCTTTCGAGCCTACTTTAACTGCGTCTCCACTTTCCTATTAATCGTAAACCTATTAGTAATTGTTTTCTCTTAACCTACACTTAAATAAATAACTCTACAACTCTATTTTCTTCGAAAAATAGAATACATTCATCTATTGTAAGATTAACGGTAGCTTGAATGTTCATCTCGTGTGTTACGATAAAAAGATGTGATTTACAATTTGACAGGAAAAACTAGCCCAAACTTTTAAGAAATTAAAGAATGAATAACTACCTCGTTCGCAGTGGGCAGCGCGAAGACGGCTGTAGATGCAGCAATCAACAAAAAGGAATGTACCAGGCCAGGTACTCTTCCGTGGAAGGCAGCCATTTTGGAAAGTTGGTTGTCACTTGAGGAACTAGGGAAAAGAACAGAATAGCAGACTATTGCAGAGCTTAAAAGCAAAGTTAGAATTGTCAACTGGACTAGTCAGGGCTCGTTTGAGACTGATACTTTTCCCAGAGAAACAGAGCCAGTTTTATACCCTAAATCAGGAGGGGGAATTTCCCTAGTATGGCTGTACGACTGTCAATCATTCACCTGTTATGGAAATGAAGCTGTGAAAGCCAGGAGAATGATATAGTAAACAGCTCGTCACACTTTGTCACGTAGCGGTCCCCTCCCCCCTCGTATTATTTTCCAAATATTGGAACCCTTGTTGTTTCCATTGTCATTGTTATGGAAATCATACCGATATATGGAACCGAGGGGGAGGGGGATTTCCAGCTGGGCCTCGTTCCTCCCCTGCGTACTGTACGTGGGATGACAGTTTATGGGACATGACGTACTGTACATTCCAATAGTTTGTCAAGCGTTCATTGGTCCACGTCCCCCTCGTACTATTTTCCAAATTTTGGAACACTTGTTGTTTTCGTCGTCACTTTTATGGAAATTATACCGCGGGATATGAAACGGAGGGAGGGGAGAAGCCTCGTTCCTCTCATGCGGATGTGGGAGGAAAGTCGAGTGGGCGGTTTGTGTGTGTCATGACAGGTATAATTCAAATTCAGTTTTGTCAAACGTTCATTGGTCCAAGTTTTCGGTCTCGTGGACCTAGGAAATCCAGGCCTGTCCATTGTCAGTTTTCGACTATGTACTGAACGAATGGAGTTACTTGCTTTCGTCAGCATATTCTTTCAGAGTTCAAGTTTTCTTTCGGGTAAAGGAAGTTCAGTTTAAAATTGATTGAAATAATTTAAATTGATTCTGAGACGGTACTCCCTTATCCCATAGTGAACTAAAAATTTGGGGAACGTCTTTTTAATTAACAAAAGCCAAACTTTGGCGATCGAGGGGTTATAGTCATCGTGCGGTAATAAATTTGATTTATTTTTAACAAACATTGTATTTTGTAAAGAATTTGGCTTTCTCTCACTGGAAAAGAGTCAAGAGTGACACTTCAAGAATACATACTTCATTCTTGAAGTTACTTAAATTAATTGTTAGATGTTTTAAACAATGAAAATAACAAAACATGTCGGTGTGTTTATATTGTCGAAAGGATGCAGCTTTGGGAGATTTTGAAAAGAAAGAAGCGATGCGATTTCACAGCAAAAGTGGACAAAACTCTGGATGTAGTGAGGAGAGAAATTTCTCTAATTTCTGGAGAGGGGAAATATTAATTGGAACAGATGAGGATATCTGTTTTATCAGTCAAGATGCCAGTAGAACCGGGGGAAATTATGCAGGTTTTGTTCATTTCTATAAACGCGAAATTCCGGCAAGGAGGTGAGACAACTTGGTTACAGGCACTGGAGCATTCCGCCAACGAGGTCGCGGTTTGGTCATGGTACAGATCTGTTTGGAATTCAAGTCCGCCTTTGCATTGACAACCTTCTTGTCTGCCACCTTTTTTTAAAAAAATACAAATGAACAGAATTAATGGGTAACCAGTCGGGAGCGTATGAAGTTCACAGCAGTTATTGACTGAGCAAGTCAATACTTCATAAATTGTCGCCAAAATTTATAGTTTGACAATAAATGACCAAAGGAATCCCCCAAAAACTTAGCAAGATATACACGGAAAGGATGACCGTAGCATTTCAGTGGAGGCACTAGAAAGAGCGACTTACCAAGGGGAATTTGTTTTGAATATGAACCCGAGAAGAGACGTTGGGGGTAGCAGGGTAGGTTAAAGTAGCTGATACCGTTGATGACAGTGATCGAAGTATTGGCCGTAGTCGGTTTCTAAAGGTAACGTAAGATTCATTGAGTAAATGCAGTAATTTTGCATAAAATTACTTAAACTAGAGAAGCTAATGCCTGGCAGTAGTACTGTTCGTTAACGTCGTTAAAATGCGAAGCAACCCGAACTTGTAGCACAGGCATCCGCGCTTGCAGAGCTGGATGATGTTGTACCAACAATTTTATCGCATGTGCAGTTTGCAAAACTTGGACAGTTGCTGGAACCTTCAAGCGATGACTTTGAAATTCAGAGGAGATTCCAAGTACCGTTTCTGACGTAATTTGTGAACGTGGGAGGACAAGCTGAAAACGGGTTCCAAATCGTTGTCTGCGGAAGGATCGTGGAGATCGTCGAAACTGTTGAAGGAATGTACGAAACTCTTTGGCAGATTTGATCACATTGCTGCGGAACCAAAGCCCAACTATCGACATAGAGTAAACACTGTTTCTCTGATGGTTGATACCAAAAAAGGGCGCAGCTTAATTTAAATTTAGAACATAAGTCCGCGCAAAGAAATTCCGAGTAAATTCACAAACTGTTACCGGAGTAGAGCTCGCTGTGCGGTTAGTTTGAATCAAAAAATTACAGAAAAATTTCTCCTCGGCCTTGGCGGCCAGTACCATTAAAATACCAGTACCAGTGAAAACGATAAGAAACGCTAGGATTTCCATTTCTAGAGGGGGAAAAGGGTTGTGAGGAAGTGGTAGTTGTGGTGAGTTCGAGTTCTGACCTGGGACTGCAATAATATCAATGATTCTGAAAAGCTTGGAACGATTGAAAATCACGAGCTCCGATGTGTTGTGGGATTGGCGTTGCCATGGATCTCTGTATTATTTGTTGGCCTCAGTATTATTTGTTGTTTTCGTCTTGGCCACTTAGGACGAATGTAACCGTTCGACACTATGAATGACACTGTAGGAGCTTCACTGTTCCTTCGATCCCGTTTTTACTGGGTCTTTGATAGAAAGACATCAAGCTTAGTTTATGGGTAGATTGGATACGAAGAGAAAGAAACATTAGAACTTAATGTATTGTACAATTCCTCCTTATTCCAGATTGATGTGTCGGCTCAGAAGGGTTGCAGATTGTGATTAAACGTATTCCTGTTGATCCGGTTGATTCTTTTGAAATCTTAATTATTATTTTGGAAGAAGATCCTAACCGGCGTTCATTGCGTTTAAACCAACCTTGTAGGAAGGCTAATTGAATAATCTATAAAAGATTGAATATATTGAAGATTGAGTGGAATACAAGATTTGAGAAGATAAAAGTAAACTAAAATAACAAAATAATTAAACGACGATTTGTAATTTATCCGTAAGCGTTTTATTATTCAGGCTTGTTCAGGCCGAATTGCTTGTAGATACTTCAAGAATAAAAACTAAAAAAAAAAAAAAAATTGGTAAAAATAAAAACTGTGAAATCGAAATTGGTAACAAGAAGATCAGGAAGAATATTTGTTAGGTGCGGGAATTTTTTTTTTTTTAGAATTTTTACAGGATGGTTTCTAAGTGAAGCAAGTGAGAATTCCAGTGTTAGAACTCGGGCCGTTGCCGCTAGTAGGCCCAATTACGCAAGTATTGTTGCGTTCCGTGAAGGCGAACGCCTTGCAAGGCGGCGAAGAAATGTTACCACAGGAGTTAAAGCAGTCGACGAAAGTCTGCGCAGTTTGGTCCACATAAGCTCCGTTTTGAATGTATAGTCCACCTTGGCATTTACAATCTGCAGATTTTCCATTTACTATAAAAAAAATATTGAACTTCCACTTCCATTTTCTGTTTTTTTTTCCTTTTCTATTAATTCAAATGCAAAAAAAGTTTAAATAACGTTATTAACGTCTTAATTGATTATTAACTTCGTTTCTAACATTGTTAACGCCTTGCTGAGCTAGTTTTCATATATCAACCGCTAGATGGCCGTGTATACTTTTGAATCGTGTATATGAACGCGCATTGCTTCTGCGCATAGAAACGCTTTACACGGTAAAAATAATAACCACATACCGAATTTTCATGCCTATATTGTAATTACAAGTACTTGATCATGATCATGTACTTGTAATTACAAGTAAATCATGCCTAGTCAGGCATGATCATGACCAGCGTTTACATATTAGCTACATTACTATCAAGAGATTTTCTAAAAATAAATGTATAATTTTTACATGGTAACTGTTTTCTATTATTATTATTGCTAATAAAAATAAACAAATTAATTTTTAATGAAAGAAAAATTTACCCATTGGGATCTTGGGTGAGTAGCTTGAGCCCGAGAAGACTTGTTGAGGATAGCAGGACAGGTTTTCGTATCTAGTACCGCCAATAGTGACACCGCCAATAGTGACTGAAGTACTGGTCGTCTTCGGTTGTTGCGACAATTTTTTAATTAGTTCAAAGTTTGAGTAATACTTTCGGAATCTTAAAGTAGTCATAAGAATTTACCTGGCAGTAGCAAGTGAAGGCAAAACTTGCGGTTTTTAAAGTCAATTGGGAGGTTTGGGTAGCCAGATAGCAAAAACTCATCAAATATGAAAAGGCGAGGCAACTTGGATTGTTAGCACAGTTGGTGAAACAGTCATCCCCTTTTCCAGCGTAGAGAGTTTGAGACACGTTCAAAGTTTGGTTGCATGTACAATTGGTAAAATTGGGGCAGCTGCTGCTACCTTCAAAATTAATTGAATTAACTTGAAAAAAAATCTAAGTTTACCGTCCTTAAATTATAACTCATGGCAAATTCTAAATCTAGTTAAGTATAAAAATAAAAAAAATGTCTTCATGACCCGAAATAATTAAGGAATAAAATAATTGAAAGAAATTAAAGAATTAAAAAAAAACAATTAGAAGAGATAAAAAGAATTTACCTGTGCGTGTGGAATTATGGATGGACGACACGCACGTTTGATCGGAAGTTGTTTCTGCGGTGTTTATATTAACCGTATTAATGACTTCATTAACAACTTCAACAATAACTCGAGGAATGTAATTAGTTCGTTGGCAGATTTGATCGGATTCTTGCAGAAATGCTGGTAAAATAGCATTGTAAAAGCTACATTGTTGAGAAGAACTTAGGTAGTCGAAAGTGGCGCAATCGTATTCCAATTGAGAGCACAAAGAAGCGCAGAAAAATGAAGAAGTAATTCCGTAGTGAATTTTTCCCGGAATGGGTAGTATAGTGAGATTATTTTGGATTAAAGAATTGCAGAAGAATGTTTCGTTGGCTTCGACAGCCAATACAACGACGTTGAGAATGGTTAGGAAGTTTAAGATTTGCATTTCACGATTTAAAGTATTTAATTTCGGGAAATTAAAGATGTATTTCTGATGAGTCTACCGAGTTACGGGTTGAAGCAATGAGCAATGACTGAAAGCGGCGTTAAAGACACAAATTGCAAATCACGAGCTTAATGGGCTTTGCAGTTTGGAAGGTTGCCATGGTTTTCTTGACTATATTGGCTACTTTTTGTGTGTACATTACTGTATTGTTAGATGTCGAAATTAGCGGGTTGTTACTATGTTAACATCAAAGGGAGGTGCTAGTACCGGTACTTGCAGTTTAGAACCACGCAGGTGAAAACACCAACGGTAAGTGAGTAGTGAATGGAATGGGTGGGTTGGAATTGTTCAGAATGGTTTCCATTCCAGTGATAATTGTGTTCTATTGTGCAGCTAATAGAAGGATGGAAACAGCTTTTAGTGTGGAACTCTTTGAAAGAAAACGAGGGCAATGACAGTTCATTGCCAATATTTATTGATTTTGTCGAATGAGATCGTAAATCATTTGAAGGGGGATTTCAGTTTCCGAGTCCAGTTTAGTCTGAATCCGAGCCCGAGTCCGAGTTCGAGCCCGAGTCCGAGTTCGAGCCC
>RJJA01000182.1:17970-118408 GCA_003724045.1 Lepidurus arcticus
GTCCGAGCCCGAGTCCGAGCCCGAGTCCGAGCCCGAGTCCGAGCCCGAGTCCGAGTTCGAGTCCGAGCCCGAGCCCGAGTCCGAGTCTGAGTCCAGTTCACAAGTGATAATGTTTTTGGCACTACCGCTCATTTTGTTATTGCTAGTAGGTGCAATGATGCAAGAGTTGTTGGCTTCATTGAAAGAGAAAGCTTTGCAAGGATATGAAGCAAATGTGCTACGGCAGGTATTGAAGCAATCGGCAAAAGTTTTAGCAGTTTGGTTTAAGTAAGCGTCGTTTTGAATAGCGAGTCCAGCTTCGCATTTGCATTCTGCCTTTCCTCCAGAAGCTGAAAGAAAGGGCGGAGTTAAGTGTTTCAGATTTTCCAAGGAAAGAAGATGGTTCTTATACTTATTGGAATTTCAATTTCGTCGTTTGATTGCAAGAGGTTTTGAGGGTAGCAGGACAGATTCGAATAAGCGATACCATTGATTGTCTTTGTTGTAAGATTGGTAGCAGTAGCCACGGTTGATCTCTAAATGATTTCGAAGGATTTTTAATGTTTTTGGTTAAGTTGAGCTTGAACTCAGTTAGAAATTACTTCACAATAGCAAGTGAAGGCAGCAGGTGAGGTAATTAGTGTCGTGGGAGTACTTGGCGTTATACCGATGTAGCAATAATTCGAGAAAACAGAAAAGGCAAAGCAGTTTTCGTTGTTGGAACAGTTACTAAAACAGCTATCAGCGTTTGTTGTTGGAAAGTATGCCACACTGAGAGTCTTGTCGCAGGTGCAGTTTGAAAGACTAGGACAGCTGCTGGAACCTTTGTCAAAATATAAAATACAACTAGTGAAAGCAATTTCATGACTTGCACCTCTTTAAAGTACATTATTTGTGGAAATTTTCCAGTCAACTTACGAAAGGTTTAATGTAATAAAAGATAGGATATTAATTATTAATTTGTATCTACCTGATTTGAGGAGATTGGGTAAGGTTGGCGCGGTAGTGCAACTCGAAGGTCCGTTTGGCTGCAAGACGGTGGTACTTTTGGTTGTTTGTGTTACCGTTGACGTAACTGCTGTCGTATAAGTAGAGCTTGAAGTCGACGAAGAACTTGAAGTCGCTTCAAAGATCTGAAAAAAGACTAACAGCTTCGAACTTCTCACAATATCTTTGTCATATTACTCTGGGTCGCCAGCAATAGCGATGACTAGGATCGACGTGTGTATCCGTCACAGGTATTACTAACTCGTATAGCTTGCATATCTGAAGATTTTCATCGAAACTGATCTCCGCACAATCAGTTCCAATTCCTTGACACTTAATCGCACACGCAAACCGTGAAAACGCGTATTGCGTTTCCACAATCTGCAGAGTCATTGTATTAGCCGGGTATTGCTGCTTCACCAACTGTGCCGTAGTGGAATTCGATACAATTTCCGTACAGCGAAATGATTCTTCCAAATCTCTATTAGCAGCTCCCACTCGTATACAGCAATGTATGGCTAGTAATCCTAAATATTGCCAAAAGTGCTTAGCGAACATGACTAATTCGGTGGTAAATTCCGGTACGTAAGGGCAAGACAATGTGAAATGAGGTTCTAGGGCTGAAGTAAAGCCAGACACTGATCGAACCCTTTGTCCAGGTTTTTGGGCTTGCCCATACAAAAAGTCTTCCTCGTTTATAGAAAACAAGGTCCATTGCATGTTCGCTCTTTGGGGCGTCCGAGGTAATAGGAAACCTGTGTCTTTCTCAATAATCTATAAACCAATTCCTTCCAAAACCCCTAATCGCCTAACACTGAGGCAGCCGATATGGAATAGAATATCTGGCTTTACACAGGTCTCTTTTCCTTCGGTCAAAGGGGCGTAGTTAGGCGCAAATTATCATTACCCTAATTATACCCTAAAACATACTAAAAAAGATAGCACCGTTTGAGACAAAAGGGAGGGAGAATTGATTTCGATCCTTTTGCTGCGTTTACTATCGAATTTCTGCAGTCGTTCCACGAAGTCATAAAGTAACCCTTATGTACTTTTTATTGCTAATAAAAATGCAGTGAAACAAGTTGTCAGGAATCATCAAATGGATGAGCAAGAAGGACAAAAATTTTCGTGAGTCTTGGTTAAGCAACACTGCTCGATAACATTCGCGTACGTTTCAATACAAAATCCCCATCTGGAGATTCTACTGTTAGCTAATAGCAAACGAAGTCAAGTGATGCAGCCTATGGCATCAGTTGAGACTGAGTAGTAGCATTGCGGCAGTATATAGTCAGGTAGAAAACATAAGAGAGCGTAGCTAACACAAGCCAAGATCTTTCAGCCCAGATTAGAAGTTACTAAACGGAGCACGTGACGTAGAATCGGTATCTTACTGATTCTACCGATGGGTTTGTGAAGTTTGTATTGAATTAGTTCAAGCAGTTTCAACTAGTTAGGATACAACAGTTAATTAGGGACTGTTTTTTCAATGGAATCAAGTGCTAGGGTTTCCTATATAATGATTCTTTATTATGTATGGAATTTGGTAAAAATCAGGGAGCGTGAAGAAGCGAACCCGTGTACTTCAATAACTCAAAAGTACCGAATGCCAATATAACACAAAAGTCGGGGGAAGTAAGCGTGACTTGTGTATTGCTTAGAAATCCTTATGCGTTCACTGGTAATGGTAATGGTAATGTACATCGATCCCAGGAGTCTTTTATGGTTATGTGGGGTAATGAAATTCGACCGCTTTTTGGTAAATTCCATTGAAATGGGGCTTTATTCCAGAAAAGGTTATTTCTCCTCAATTATCAGTAACCGCGACACAGGGTTTAAACGGTAAAATTCCAGTAAGTTTACCGTCTGCTTTTGTCCAAAGAAAATTAAAGGAAATAAAACCGAATATTACTGCCCGCACACAACGTAAGTGGTTCCATCTTGTGAATAGGCTTTTGAAATGTTAGTGTCTGCGCATGTTCTTCTACTATAGGGTTAAGGCTTTAACCAACGACGGAATCCTACGAAAATTGTGCAAATAAATTTTATTACATTTAATCCATTTAGGTAAATAATTACTTGACAGTAGCACGCAAAGCTGGCTAGGGACACAACCAATTGTAACTGCAACTGAGTAACAGTTATAATACACTAGACAGCAGCGTATGAAAAAGCTAGGCAGTGGGCAGTAGTAGCACACAATTTAAAACAGAGATCACCGCTACTGCAGGGTACGAAACCGGCGTTACGGCTCCAATTCCAGGTACAATTATTAATATCAGGGCAAATATTTCCTATTTGTAAGTACAGTGTAATTAGTAAAGTGACAGTTAAGAAAATTTATTAACCCGTAGTGATTGTAAATTTGGTGAGGCTGGTAGTGCAACCAGACCTCCAGGCAGGTACGGTGGGCGCAACTGTTGATGGGACATAGTCAGCACGTTGGCAAAAGTGTTCTTGTAGCAACGAAGGAAACCAACTACCGATGAAAGAGTATGCATTTTTTGTAGGTTCTATCGTACCGATACGTGATACAATAGGGTTTGGGTTGTTAGCACAAGTTAGCGCAGAGAACGTCGAACTAATCCCGTAGTGCTATATTGCTCGAAATCTTGAAGGTATTAGAGTAGTGTGAAAGGATTTTTATTTAGCTTTTAACGGTCACCTTTAATATCGAATAACACTAATTCAACGTAGAACCATACAGGGTACTTGTTTTATTGATTTCGGGGTTTCAGAAGGCTTGTAAAACTAATACTAAAAGCTCATTGGGAAAATCGAAGATTCTTTGAAAAATAATTTTTTTTGCAGCTTTCAAGTCCAGCCGTATCGAGTTGCATTCAAAACCAATACCAGTGACGTAAAACTCAGTTAATATTGAAGGTAATCCGTATTTATGTAAATTACGCTGAAGTATATACTTCTTAAGTATAATCAGGGTTCATTGCTTCTACAATTTCGAGAAAGTAATGTTTTGGTTTATGTCGTTTTTAATAAATGATCTTACTTAGCAGTAGCATACGAAGCTGCCTGATGTTTCGTAAAGCGGCGTCAAGTGGGATGGAACAGTGGCTACGCGGCAATAATTAATAATATAAGAGAAGGCCAAGCAGTTAGTGGTAGTAGAGCATGAGTTGTAACAAGCATCAGCACTCGGATAGGCTACATCAGCGGCGTTTAGTCCTTTCCCGTTGCATGTGCAGTTAGCCAAGCTTGGGCAGATGATTCCTGTCGTTAAAGATTCAACGTTTCATGGTAAAGAAGGTTTACTAGCGCCATTGTCGGATCAGTCACTTACCAGGTTTGGTGAAACTGGTGAGACCTGTTGTACAACCAGATACCCATCCAGGTGTTGTCGGAGCAATTGTTGGTGATACGTAGTCAGCACGTTGGCAAAAGTGTTCTCCTTGTAGCAACGAGGGAGACCAACTATCGGTGTTGAGTATGCATTTTGAATTGGATTTATCATATCTATACGTGACACAATAGGGTCGGGCTTGGTAGCACAAGTTAGCGCAGAAGAACGTCGAACTAATCCCGTAGTAATTCGACGCATTCTGAGGAGGAATGATATTGGGTAGGAGGAGAGAGTTGCAGAGGAATCGGTTGGACACTGGGAAGCTTTGAAGCGCTGTTAATTGCATACCTACACTTAGTATAACAAGACAATACCATTGAAAATGTCCCATGTTGCAGTTTCGGGTTATATTAGGCAGTGATAGGAAATTTTGCGATCGTGAGGTCAGTTTGGTATGCCAGCGATGACTGAAGTTGTTAAGGTGTTAGGAAAGCGTGCAACGGAGTTAAAGTATTTTGGGGGTGTTCCTGGGACGGTCGTGACGGTCAAAGTGTTGTAGTTGCCATGGTTTTTCGTCTCCATTTTTTTTCTTTGGCTGGTTTATGGCTTGCTTTTAGGGAGCTTGAAATAATAGAAAACCATGGAACTATATTGCTTTGATGTTGGGGTACGTTATAGTAATGAAAGGAATGTTAAAAGGGGTACTTAAACGCTTGGAATTTTTATTGCGAGTTGTCATGCATCAAATAGTTTATAAATCTTGTTAGCATAGTGGTTCCCTAAGTTGCCATGTTTGCAAATAATAAAATATTAAATTCACATCTGGAACCAAAGCTCGTACACCTCATTTGTTACGTACCGAGGGCAATATTCTAGTCCTCGTTCTCTGAACACATGGATAGCATCGTCTGCATCTTCATTAGGCAAGTCATGCAGCGTTAGCGAATCGTTTCCTAATTTGATTAACTTTAAAAGGAACCCATGTTTATACATACAATGTTTAAGGGTTTTGTAGGATTGATTACGTTGAGTACTTCGTAGTGTAGTCCGGTAAATACGTTTGTCATGTCTATCTAATTTTTGACTGATCCAAGTCATTCTCTATATGTCGCACCGAATTCGGAGTTGATGATCAGAGCTTCTGCTCGAATGGCTGGTGCAATTGCACTATTCCGCAAAGTCGGGTAATTACTTGGGCTTAGTAGGTTATTGAAGACTTTAAGCACCGAGCGTTTCTAACTCTTGTCATCCATGTGATTTGGGAATAATTTACTTCGACACAGCGACGAAGCCAACATTATGTTCTTAACATACTAAGAAAGATGGTCCGAATTAGAACGTTAAAACTTGGGGGAAAATGGATTATCCTTGAAATGTTGTTGACCGGTATACGGATCCCTTTGCCAACATTTTTGCCATAGATGGAGAATGTGCCTATTGATTCCGGCGAGGCTTTCAGAGTTGATAGATGTTTAGAAAGTAAAACGACTCTTTGTAGACTCCATTAGACCCTGGCCTAATTCGTTCATTCCAAAATATATGTATTCGATAAGCTATATTGCTTAAAACCTCGAAGGTAGTTAAGTATACGAATGAATTTTTCGTTTAGCTTTAACCTTCTTTGAAAGGAAAGTTAAACGGGGAACTTCAATGCCAGGAATTTCGTATTGCAAATTGGCAAGCATCGATTAGGGTATACATCTTGTGATTAATGGATTCCGAAGTTTCCATTGATCTTTCCTCAGAATGAAATATTCAAATTTCATCAGGGAACCAAAGCTCGTACACCTCATTTGTTACGTACCTAATGCAGTATTTTAGTCCCCGTTCTCGGAATACTTGGATAGCGTCACATGCGTGCTCATTGGATAATTCATGTAGCGTTAACGAAGCATTAAATTCATGGTCATTTCTTTTTCCTGACCATTTTGTTGCCTTGTCTGCAATAGCATGAAATGTTTCATAGTAACTGAAGAATCGCCTAGAAGTTAAACTTTGAAGCTTAGGAACACTCAAAACTATTCTGAACAATGCTAAGGGGATATTATTGCTTTCCAAAGCTTCCACATCACTGGAAGTTAACGGAGTTGAAGGTTCAGGACCTATGGAGTCCCGTGATGTATCCGGTTCCCCGTCGATCCCTAGGTTCACTCTCTTCATCCCCGAACAGCGTTGAAGTGCTTCTCGGATCGGATGCAGCATCAGTACTTCGCTATGTTCCCAAAAGCTGTAGTGTAATGACAGATCTTCAACACTGCCTCCATTGCTTCGGGTTAAGGCCTCCAACAACTGGTTGGCATAGAACTTCTTGCCGTTGTTAGGCATTATACCATAGATTTTGCCGATGGTGATGGTTCGAAAATTAGGTATGGATAGGTCCAACCAACCGAACAATTCGGTTGGAAACGTGCAGTCAATAATGATCAATTCCTCCAGGCTTAGTGCCAACTTTCCCCAAACAGGGAGGAGCTCATTACAAACAGATGGAAGCAGTCCAATAAGCGTCAACGAAACTTCCACAAGATGAAGACTTTTCAGGGAGCATTTTTCTTTTACCGTGTACTTGCTGGTTCTAGTAACCTGGAATAAGAGTAAAAATGAATCATTTCCTATAAACGAGGTTGAAATTTTTACTGATTGTACAAAATTAGTCATTAAAATGGTGATGTCGTGGGGATGAGAAAGGTTTTGGTGAAGTGCAGTGGTAAGTTTTCTCACTCACGTCGAACTGTAAATCTATTCCTTCAAGCTTTAGCGTTTCTAGCTTAGTCGTGAGCATCACCAGATCTTGAAGGAGCGGGCCTCCTTTGTTTTTTCCATGTTGGTCATGATGGCAGAGGTGCAGCGAAGTGAGACTGCATAAAGGCTTCGTAAGTCGCTTTAATATTGGGTTTAGCGTTTCACCCGAGCCCCAGTTCCTAGAAATACCTCGTTACTTAATAGTTCTGATGACGTGGCCAATTTATTTGTACTTTGATTTCATGCCCAGGTGTTGTAAGTGAGACAACCACTTCTCAGTCAATACTTCCGATAGTTCTGTTGTATCACCTTGGTTCCCTGGAATGATAATTCAAAAAGTAAGTTAAGTATGCTGCTACATCATGTTAGGGAACGACACGCATTACATCGCATAAACGTCAGTAATGAAATATCTACAGCAAAACCCCCCGGAATAATAGATATGGAAGATGCTAATACATTAGTAATCCTACCTAAGAATGCGAAACTCTTCAGACGGCAAGCTTGAGGAACCTCTTGCATGGCGTCAGTCACGGCCAGTAGTAACTTCGCTAAATATAAAAAATAGCCAAAATGCATTTACAATCCAGATCACTACTTTAACATACTTGGAACATCTATAAAGCTCAATTGAACCGGACATGAATCAACCTTAAGTAGCGTCTGAAGACTGCGAGCTGATTCTTGGTATGTGTGGTCGACAGTTTTGTCATCTCCGAAGTAGAATTGCGTATAGTCTAAGCTATTAAGAACAACACCGGACTTCAACACCGTTTGTAACAGAAGTGGGAACGTTAGTGCCCCTAATCCTCCGACTTTAAGCATTCTAACGGAAACTGGGCAATCCTTAAGTGATGAACGGAACGTGTTCTTGTTTCCAGTTTTTACAGTGTCGAACTCTTCAACCAGTTGAAGAAGAGTTCGGCAAGGCTCAGTTGAGCTAACAGTGACGTATGCTACGTCATCAGCAGCAGGGCGAGCAAATTGTTCGCTCCCTGGGAGGTGCTCGGAATAACTCATCACAAGATTGTTCGGCAGAGCAGGTTCAAATTCGGACCAGGTTCCAGTGGCACAATGCTGGTTAAAATAACTTTCCAGAAAATCGATATTTCCAAGACAGTTTGAAGAAAACTTGATGACACGGAAAGCTTCTGTTAAACAGCTCTGCTTTCCCATTTCTAGCAGGAAATTCGCAACTTCATTGAAGCTGGTCCTTAGTCGGAACAGGTCAAGTAAACAAGTCCCTTTCGCAACATCCTTGTCAGTTTGCATACTGAGGTAGTAGGCGGCAAGAAACTCCGCTGTGGTTCGGTGAGGAACTTGGTAACGGGAGGTTTTCTTGTTTATTCGAGGTTGATGGTGGGATCTTCTACTGGTGTGTATCTCGGTGAAGTCTTTGACTAGCACTCCTGCCTCGATTAGTTGAGTAACTTTGACATCAGTAGCCTTACCGGCTTCATCCTTTCCCAAAACTTCAAACAAAGTGAAGCTCATCCGCCTGGTTCTCAGACCGTCGATGCAAAGACGACCAAACTCTTGGAGGTAACTTTCGTGACCTTCACGAAACTGACTGATGAGGACACTCCAGTTCCATTCGTCTACGTCTTCTCCTGCAGCTCTGGCTTTCTTTACGGCTGCGCGGCAGAGGTTACGGTTGATCATGGCAAAGTAAAGACCCGAACAAGTTGATGGTAGTTCACCATTCGGGCACTCGCTGACTAAGCAACATAGCATGACGCAAAGCAGTGGACATTGAGCTAGTTCCTTGTAAGGACTCTCGTCTAGGACCTTCCGCATAAATCGCTTGAATTGCTCCGGATTGAGTCGTTCTTCTTCAGGCAGGAATGGGATATTTTCTTGAACATTTTTGAAATCATCGATACTAGGTAGGGACGAGTCAGCTAGTTTTTTATTGGAGTTCGACGCTCCAAGCGAGAGTCTGTTCATGGCTTCATGGATTAGTTCGTCTATGCAGCTTATAATATCGGCTTTGGTTACGAGACCTGTCTTAATGAAGAACTTGCCAACTGCCTCGGTCACTTGTCTTCGGCCAAAGCCTTTTACCGTTACAAGCAGGGCTTTACCTCTGATATCATCGGGTGCATGTCCGAATCTCGACGTGAGCACCACGTGGCACTTGCTCATCGTTTCTTTCAGCATTATCCGACCTACCTCTTTCTTGGTGCTAGCGTTGGCCTCATCGTAGCCGTCCAGCAGAAGCAAAACCTCTTCTGCTCCTTTTCTTTTTAAAATATCCTTTAGTGGTGTTTCCATCTTCTCGTCGTAGACTGATTCCATGTAACTCAACAGGTTTTCCTGGTTTAAATTTGGGGATAGTTAAATCTTTGGATGATGCGCGTGCGCTTTAGGAGACTTACATCTTCACCAACGTAGCCTAATTTGACTACAAACAGTAAACTAAAAGGACTAGTGTATTTCGGGTGATCGTTTGAGTCTCTTTTAGACCAATCCGAAGCGATCTTAAGCGTCAATGTCGATTTGCCGTAGCCGGCGTCTCCTTCGATCAGAATGCGGTAGCTACCACCGTTCCGAAAATGTTCCTAAAGTGGTCATCGAGTGCGTTAGATGAGTTTTAAGAGAATTAAAGTATACCGGTACACTTACGTGCGCATGTTTGAAAAGTTCTTCTACACCAAACTTGGATGTCGCTGAGTCTTGTAAGGCTAACTCCGTGTAGACTTCATCGATGTCCCATTCGTACTCGGGGTACCATGGTAGTGGTGATGCTTGACATAAGGAAGTCCTGTAGTACTCTTTCAACCCTGTGTACTATAAACACAATAACCTACAGTTTTAACATTACTACCTCAATGAGTTCCAGTCTTTACCTTTAACGTGTCGATGTCCAACGATGATGATGGTTGCAGCAAACGGTTTCCTTGATCTTCATAACGGTTACCTATGTAGACCGTGGAATTGTGAACATTAACTTGCCCGTACAAGGATACAGCATTGTTGGAAGGTGCCATGAGAATTTGAAGACAAATTAAGTACATATTGTAACCCAATTCTATAGAATACACTCACCACCAGGTTCGATAATCGGAGCTTGGACGCCTAGCTGTGGTACGTACTCGGTCGCTGTACTGTGCTCCATGTTAGCAGCGTCTTCAGGTATCTCCCTGCGCCCTGAAAGGCGATCAAAGTGCTACAAGATGTTAAGTTAATTACGTTGTTCTTAAAATGTTTCCATCTTCTACTTCTTGTCGGTGATTTACTATGTCGCAACCCACGAAGGCATTCTTAGCTTGGACGTTCATTGTAGTAATGTTATTACTAATGTGTTGTTGAGAAGCTGTAATGAGACATCGATATTTTATACCTGCTACCTTTTAAACCTTCTAGTACAGTTGCTTACTTCCAGCTTCTTTCGAGCTTATCTGGGGCGTATCCATCTCAGTAGTTTCCCCGACGTCACCGGTTGAGTTTTTCCATGACATTTCGAAGATATTAAGTTACACTTCACGTATCATTATCATATACACGCCTTTAACTTATATAACCGCCTTAGCACTCACTATTAGTAGTTCGGTCTGAACATGGCAGTCGTTTCCTAATATCTTCAGTGATTACGATAGACATTTTTATCCCGGATGACTGTAACAAATTGAAATCGCTAGACTTACACGAAATAAGTAGATTCGATTGAAGTTTAAACTTTTCCAACTAAATTTTTGATTCACTTAAACGTTCGCATCTGCTTGGTAGTTAGGGAAGACTACGCATGTGTGCAGGAAAGGAAACCAGCCAGAGACATTCCAACATCCCATGCAACACGTAAACGGATAAGTTGTGGGCACATTTCTAAGCCACGCTTATCTGCCTATATATCTCTTTATCGATATCGGTCTCTCAGTTTTTCGTCCCTTTTTCCTCTTGAAACCATTTTCTTAAAATAACCAGTATGACACATTCCTCTGGCGGGTTGATCTTTTTTCATAACTTTCGGGACTTCGGGACTTGTTTATTGTTTGCAGTCGTAAAACCACTGTCCGGTTTGTTTGCTCCAGTTGACGCAACAGAAGTTCGGAACGGGCCCGGTAAGAACAGAATTTAAATAAGCTAAATAATGTATGATATAATTCTTACCCGCGAGTCAAAAGCTCACCGCCCAAGAGACAAAATATACCGTCTGGAAGCTGGTAAAAGCTGACCACAAGCAGCTAAACGCTATCAATGAGGAACCATCGCTTCTCTCCCAATCAACAGCAATTCTGAATTCCTATCATTCCCGCAAGATAAATTGGTGAATAAAACGTAACAATGGATCGCTGTCACCGAACATACGAGTACCTTAATACGGTTCGAAACGTAATGATAACCTCCTCTTGTAATGCGGAAACAACTTTGCAAAATAACTCAACACGAACCACAAATTTACTTTCAAGGAAAAAAAGACCTTCTCACCCAGGAAATCAAACTCAGTCTCCAAACCCAAACGTACACAGCGCGACAGCTAACAACTTCTCTGCTATGTTAAAACGCCACCAAACTCAGACAGCCCTTTCTCTCTGTGATAGTTAGATTTAATTTGTGTATTTAAAATTTAACTATAAGCTGGGATGGGTACACAGGTAAGCGATTGAGGATGACGTCGGTATTGGGGATCGAGGTCTGCGATTTAGGCTTCTGGCTTCGAGGGGCTGTGGCTGGCTTCGGACGGTCACGGTGGATTGCACGGGGAAGTTTGAGGATTCTTACTGGTTGAGGACGGGCCCTAGAGTAGGTTGATAATTCTTTCTTTAGTCACGTAGGCTTGTAGATGTGTCCTTGTATGGGCATCGCAAGGCCGTATTCCTGGAATCGGCTTACTTTCTAGTGCGTAGTTTGGGCTTCTCTACTCCTGCTGTATCCGGTTACCGTCCGAGATTTGAATTTGTAGGCTGGGGTCACAAGTGGGGTTTTTGGATGCTGATACAGCCTAAGGCTATTCTGGGCCACGTGCGGACATTCGCGAGATCTCTGGTCTCGGCACGAGAGATGTCCGTCCTTTCTATGTTAGTTAACACGCGGCCAGCATTATGGTTAGATGAGTTTAGCATATGGTAAATGTTAGTTCCTTAACTATTACTATTTGTATTGTTATTAAGTTTTAAATTTATACGTTTACTAATTCTGCTACTTACATCTCACAATGACTTTTTCTCACAAACAGACCCACTTACCTGACAATTTTTTTAGCTGTCTTTTATGTCGCACAGGAAACTCCTCAATACAATTCACAAACCAACAACAATGACAAAGGGATGAACAATGAAAAAAAAAATTCTCAACGTATCATGCACACATGTACCCCCACAAGATAAATTAGCATGTCTTGTGGGCCAAAAGGTTCAACCGAGTTAGTGCTCTTGCCTCTGGCAAAATTCGCTTATCTGCCTCCCCAAACACCACCCCAAAATTCTGCAGCCCCTTATGTCGAGAACCGAGCTAGACTTACCCTCCCAACCACGAGCTAAAATTCGAACCAATACTATAATAAGCTGTCCCAGTCATAAAACTGGCACAGCTAAAAATGTTGGGCAAACCAATAGAGTTAAGCCATTGTCTATTTTATGTCGCTGATGCCTAAGGCGTATAGAGATAACATAGGCTATATTTTAAGTGATAAGCTGTCTATTTTAATCGGAAATCTACTTTTCCTTAGTTTCGGTTTCGTTTTAGAGGTGAGCATCAGGTTTGAAATGAGCGACCTTTGGTTAATCCCACAGGTAAGGATAAAACCAGTGAGGTTTCCCTATTCTCGTTTTTTACATGATAAATGATGATACCTGCGAAACCCAACAGGCTATAATGATAGAAAACCAGTTTTCAGGATAATGATATAAAAACCAGTTTTCATCTGAGGAAAAACCCTACAAAAATGGTAGCTCCTAGTTTCAAGTGGCAATGGTAAGATTCGACACAATAATAAAAATCGTTCTGTTGGTACTGCGTGGTGAATATTGTTCCTGATCAGATGATGATGTGGGGTGGCGATTATAAAACTCCTGGGGCTAGTGCATATCTGATGAGTATCGGCAAATTGTGTGCAGCTGAAAACAAAAAGTTTTCTGCCATCTTTGGGCAGCACTTTCAAGCCACACTTGGCATTCCCCCAAGACCGGTTTGCATGAATTACTTTTTTATCCAAGAATTTTATTTAAAACAAAGTATGTTTCTTTTTCTGGGAATGACAGGTTGTATCATGAACATTCATGTCATATCTATTGTATCATATCTATAGCATTAACATTCGACGACGCACCATCGTCTGTTGTGGGTTACAACGGGACCACGTTCCACGACATTTTGGGTTAAAACATTACAGTGATAAAGTGCTTTCGAATTGCTGAAAATTGGTGTGCGATTTCAAGTTTCACTGCTTTTCGCTTAGCTGGCAGCTTAGCAACTACTTATTAGGCTTGGGCATCTGAATGCAGCTTGTGTACGGTATATAGGTGGTTAATGATATCTAAATTTGATTTTAAAGCTGGTAAAACGAGTGTGATTTCCTCGATAATTAATTCTTCTTGCGAATCTTGGCCGAGGGCCAAAGCTTTCAGAAAATCTTTCCGGTAGGGACACGCACGTGTCATTAACTGTAAAGCCAAAAGAAGATAAATTAATTGTGTTATGGTACAATATGCGAAAAGAAATTACGCTAACAATCTGCTGAACCACCCAACCATGAAAGGGTTTTAAGGTCTCCTCGTACGCAGCGAGACAAAAAGGGCGAAGATCTTCAGTAGGTGGATCGTTCTTTTCGGTATCTTCTTTAATAGCCTTTAGCAGGTAGTGTGCGAATTCCAAAGCTCTTTTCAGCCACAAAAGTTGGACTATTGCCGGGGAACCGTTGGAAGCTTCTTTTACGATGAGATCGTTTAAATACTTGTACTCATCTTTATTGGCTTCAAGAACTGTCCGTAAGTTCTACAAGTTTAAATACGAAAACCCCAAATTAACAATCAAATCCCATCATTCCAATTATTATGATAATTTACTTTAACATTTTCGGCAATGTCTGAACGAACGGGACTGAACACTGTACCCAACACAACTATAAGAAGAAATGGTTATTATTTAACTATATGCATTTTCTAGTAGGCGTGTGAATTATAATTACCAAAAAAATTTGCTAACTCGTCAGAAGCTTTCAAGAACGGATCGGTTTCAAAACGACCGTCTGTGGCTACCGGAAAATTGCAGTTTATTTCAGAGAAAAAGGTTTTCGTGTTACGTTCCCCTTCGGATTCTAAGGACATTGTGTGGGCTGCCCGTATGGCTGGGTTATATACTGTGATAGCTAGTTTAAACTGTTGTATTTAAGCTTAACTACCAGCGGAGACGGGTACAAGAAAGGGAAGGGATCGGGGATTGCGTTGGGACGGGGATCGCGGTCAGCGATATTTAGATCGCGGTAAGGATATTAGATCGCGGTAAGGATATTTAGCTTAAAAGCTAAATATCAAGCATAAATATCAAAGCAAATATCAAAGCAAATATCAAGCATAAATATCAAAGCTAAATAGCTTAAAAGCTAAATATCAAGCACTGAATATATATCAAGCACTGAAATTTATTTGGGCCGTAGCTGGGCTCGGGCGGCTAGTCAGCTTCGGACGGTCACGGATGGTTTGCACTGGAGTTTGAAGATTCTCACGGGTTGAGGACGGGACCTAGAGTAGGTTGTAAGAATCGGGAAGAGACTGGGAAGACTGGCCTATTGATGCTCAGTAGGTCGCTATTTACAGGCCGTTCAGATGTAGGAATCTGGGTGCGCTTTGATCGCATCATCCTTTAGGGCAGTGGTCTTCAACCTTTTTGGGCCGCCGCCCACTTTTGTCAAATTTTTCTATGGTCAAAACCTTCCAGCGCCCCCTTGTGATTATTTTTACGAAGATTCAGATTGGTTATTACGGGTTGAAGACGGGACCTAGAGTAGGCTGTAAGAACTGGGTAAGAACTGGGACAGTTCTGTGTCTATTGCTGCTCGGTAGGCCGCTTTTTATAGGCCGTTCGAGTGCGGGAATCTGGGTATAGGCCTTGGTTGCATTTCCTGGAACCGGCCTGTTTATCTCGGCCTCTCTGTTTACGGCCGCATCCGGCTACTGTCAGTGGATTGAATCTATAGGCTGGGTCACAAGTGTGGTTTGGGATGTTGATTAAACGGATACGTTGTGTGGGCTCATTCTATACCACGCTTATCTGCCTGTTTATCTCTTTCACGGTCTCTCAGCTTTTCGTCCCTTTTTCCTCTTGAAACCCGTTTCTTATAATAACCAGTATGGCACATTCCTCTGGTGGGTTGATCTTTTTTCTTAACTCTTGGAGCTTGGGGACTTGTTAAGTGATTGCGGTTGTAAAACCACTATCCGGTTTGTTTGCTCCCAGTTGACGCAACAGAAGTTCTTGTCTACGCCATCTTTGGATGAGAACATTAAACGCAATCTCACTTAAAAGACACTTGTAGATAATTACATGAATTTAATTGAACTTTAAGCAAAGAATGAAAGCCATGATTTGTGTAATCAATTTGTGAATTTGTGTACTGCACGAATTTGTAAGAATTTATCTTAATAGAATTGTGTTACTGGGTAGAGTTACATTTAGGGAACCAAAATTCGTACACTTGATCCGTTACATACCTAACGCCGTACTTTAGTTTGCGTTCCCTGAAAACTTCCATAGCATCCCATGCATTCTCATGCGAAAGATCTCGCAGTGTTAAAGACCTGTTGCATCCCGCCTCGCTACCTTTTCCTGGCCATCTGTCGGCCAGTTTAGCGATGGCGTGGAAAGTTTCGATTTGTTTATAATAAACGAAGAATATCTTAGAAGCTAAGGATTGAAGTCGAGGCACTTTTAAAACTACTTCAAATAGAGCTAAGTAGAGATTCTGGTTTTCTAAAGACTTCATTTCATCCGAAGATATCGGACTTGAAGGTCCAGGGCCCATGGAGTCGCGTGATGTATCCGGTTCCCTGCTAATTCCCAGGTTGACACTCTTCATCCTCGGACAGCGTTGAAGGGCTTCTCGGATCGGATGCAGCAACAGCACTCTGCTACTTCCCCAAAAGTTTTCTAGTAATGACAGATCTTCAATACTGTCACCGCTGCTTCGGGTTAAGGCCTCCAACAACTGGTTGGCATAGAACTCCTTGCCATTATTAGGCGTTATCCTATAGATTGCGCCGATGGCGGCGGTCCGCAGGTTATTAGGTATGGATAGGTTCAACCAACTGAGCAATTCAATTTCAAACGTGCAGTTGTTGATGGTTAACTCCTCCAAGTTCAAAGTAATACTTCCGTAAGGAAAAAGGGACTGGGTGTTCTCATCAGCCAATGGAAGCGCCCCGTTAAGCGTAAGTGAAACGTTCACCAGATGAAGTCTTTTTAGACGGTAATCGTGCTTTTCTGCGTACTTGATCATATTGGTAACCTGTAATTGACAAGTAAAAAAGACTTGCTTAGTAAGGGTGAGAGATGGATGGTAGATGATGATCGTGACAGGCGGACGGTGACTGTGATATAAAGATGATGTTGTGAAGGGCAGATGTAAGGATTGTTACGACTCACATAGAAGTCCAACTCCATATCCTGCAGCTTTATCGTTTCTAGTTTACTGGCGAACATCAACAGGTCTTCCAAAAGCGGACCTTCTTTCCTATGATTAACTTTGTGACTATTGTTGCAGAGGTGCAAAGAGGTCAGACTGCTTCCGGGCACGGAAAGCCTTTTCAGTAAAGGATTTAACGTATTACTCCACGCCCATTTCCTGTAGTAAGAAATATCACATAATTATGATTCAGAGTTCGGTTTCTTTTTACTCCGATTCCAAGCCCAGATGTTCTAGTTTAGACAGCCACTTGTCCGCCAGTACTTTCGCCAGTTCTGATGTATCGTTTTGGTTACCTGTAAACAAAGAACGAAATCCATACATAATTACTGTACTGTATATTGCTGCAGACTGTTGCAAACATCCATCATGCGACGAACGTGGAATTACCTCACCTGATCAACAAAGAGTGCTACTGGTGAAGCTTTACTGCCTACTGTCAGGCTTACTTACTACCACTTGTTAAACAGATAGCTTACCTAAGAATGCGAATGTCTTGAGCCGACAAGCCTCGGGTACTTCTTGCATCGCTTCTGCAACGGCTGGTACCAACATATCTGTTAAACAAAACAACATCAATTAACCAACGACGTAATTTTACATCAAAAGTACTATACATAGAGAAACTATATATTCACAAGTTAATACATTCAAATTGAGAAATACAGAGACTGCAGGACTTACCTGGTAAGTAAAATAAGTCCAAATGAACAGGACAGGTATCAGCCTTGAGTAGCTTCCGTAGACCACAAGTTGTTTTTAGCTGGATATCATCGTCGTAATTGCGTTGTAAGCTATTCATGTATTGCATATATTCTAAACTATCGAGAACAACACCGGTAGCTAGCAGCGTCTGCATCACCTGTGGGAATTGCAGTATTCCAATTCTCCCGACTTTATGTACAATGACGGAAACGGGACAATCGGGCAACGGGGCAGGAGGATTCTCCTGTGATGGTTGGAATTCATCGTTTTGACCGGTTCTCTCAACTCCCAACCTCTTGGCAAGTTTAAGCAGTACGCAAGGCCCTGAAGAGGTAACGGTGACGTATGCGACATCGTCATCTGTTTTACCTTGACGTGTCATCTGCAGTGTGTTTGGTAGAGCCGGCTCAAACTGAGACCAAGTGTCTGCGAGAGAATGCTGTGCACAGTAACGTCCCATAAAGCTAATACTCTCCAGCCAGTTCGACGGAAACTTGACTATACGAAAAGCGTCCGCTAGACATCTCTCCTTTCCCATTTCAATTAGGAAGTCTGCAACCTCAGTGAAGCTGGCCCTTAACCGAAACAGGTCAAGCAGATTCTGTTGCAAAATTTCTTGGTCGGTTTGGGCACTAAGATAGTAGGCGGCTAAAAACTCCGCTGTGGTTCGGTGAGGAACTTGGTAACGGGAGGTTTTCTTGTTTATTCGAGGTTGATGGTGGGATATTCTGCTGGTGTGTAACTCGGTGAAGTCTTTGACTAGCACTCCTGCCTCGATTAGTTGAGTAACTTTGACATCGGTAGCCTTAGCTGCTTCACCCTTTCCCAAAACTTCAAACAAAGTGAAGCTCATCCGCCTGGTTCTCAGACCGTCGAGGCAAAGACGACCAAACTCTTGGAGGTAGCCTTCGTGACCTTCTCGTATCCGACTGTCGAGGACACTCCATTCCCATTCTTCTACGTCTTCTCCAGCAGCTCTGGCTTTCTTAACGGCTGCGCGGCAGAGGTTACGGTTGATCATGGCAAAGTAAAGACCCGCACAAGTTGATGGCAGTTCACCATTCGGGCACTCGCTGACTAAGCAACACAGCATGACGCAAAGCAGTGGACATTGAGCTAGTTCCTTGTAAGGACTCTCGGCTAGTACCTGCCGAAGGAATCGCTTGAATTTCTCCCGACTGAGTCGTTTCTTTTCAGGCAGTGGTGGGTAACTTGGTTGAATACTCTTGAAGTCATTAATAGTAGGAAGAATCAAGTCATCCTGTTTATAACGCTTCGCTTGATGTTTATTCATCGCTTGATGAACAGACTCAAAGCTCAGATGCTCAACGCGATCTGTTTCTTTATTGGTTGTACTCTGTTCGGCTGTGCAACTTATAACATCGTCCTTGGTTACGTGACCTGTCTTGATGAAGAATTTGCCAACTGCCTCGGTCACTTGTCTTAGGCCAAAGCCTTTCACCGTTACAAGCAGAGCTTTACCTCTGATTTCATAGGGTGCATGTCCGGATCTTGATGTGAGCACCACGTGGCACTTGCTCATCGTATCTTTCACCATTATCCGGCCTACTGCTTTCTTGGTGCTAGTATTGGCCTCATCGTACCCGTCCAGCAGAATCAGAACCTCGTCTGCTGCTTTACTTTTTAATAAATCCTTTAATGGCGGGACCATCTTCTCGTCGTAAACTGATTCCATGTAACTCAACAGGTTTTCCTGGTTTAAATTTAGAAAAAATTACATCTTTGGATGATGCGCGTGCGCTTTAGGAGACTTACATCTTCACCAACGTAGCCTAATTTGACTACAAACAGTAAACTAAAAGGACTAGTGTATTTCGGGTGATCGTTTGAGTCTCTTTTAGACCAATCAGAAGCGATCTTGAGAATCAGTGTAGATTTCCCGTAGCCGGCATCACCTTCTATTAGAATGCGGTAACTGCCACCTTTGCTGAAATGTACCTAAACTCCCACCACTTACATTAAAAAAATATATGGCTTAGAGAAATCAATCGTACATACATGTGCATGTTTGAAAAGTTCATCCACGCCGAACCTCGTTTTCGCTGATTTTTGCAACGCTAGTTCTGTGTAGAATTCATCAATGTCCCAAGTATACTCCGGATACCATGGCAACGGTGGTGCTTGACATAAGGTAGTCAAATAGTACTCCTTCAGTTGGGTACACTGTAGAGAATGTATAGGACAAACTCTTACGTGTGGGAAGTTTCACTTCTATGAAATGCGAGAATTACCTCTAAATTATCGTTGTCCGTCATTGGTGCTTCAGTACGGGTTCCGAAGTACACCGTGGAATTTTGTACATTAATTTGCCCGTATACCGAAACAGCATTGTTGCAAGCTGGTACAACATGGTTTGAACATCTAAAATAATTTGGTGGACAAAATTTTCGAAGATGCACTCACCACCGGCTTCAATAATCGGAGCTTGGACACCTAGCTGTGGTACATACTCGGTCGCTGTACTGTGCTCCATGTCAGCGTCTTCAGGTATCTCCCTGCACCGTGCAAGACGGTCAGAATGCTACAAGATGTTAAGTTAATTACGTTGTTCTTAAAATTTTAATTAAAATAAAAATTTTAAAAGTTTATTACGTTGTTCTTTAAGTTTCCATCTTCTACTTCTTGTCGCTGATTTACTATATCGCAACCCACGAAGGTATTCTTAGCTTGGACGTTCATTGTAGTAATGTTATTACTAATGCGTTGTTGAGAAGCTGAAATGAGAAATCGATTCTTTATACCCTTTAAATCTTACAAAGTATAGTTGCTTACTTCCAGCTTCTTTTGAGCTTATTTGGGGCGCATCCATCTCAGGAGTTTCCCCAACGTCCCCTGTTGAGTTCGTCGATGACTTTTCGAAGATATTCAGTTACACTTCATGTATCATTGTCATATACATGCTTTACTTAGGATTGTTATACAGTTTATGGGTAAACCTCACTACTTTTGACTTGTCTGTTTGTGTACTCACTAGAAAGAGACTGTGCTACAGGTTTAAAAATATTGAGCACTATTTAACTGGAAACTTAGACGGATAAAAACGGACGAACGAACGCTGCACGACTATACGTCTGGCTCTTTTGTGGAAAAGAAATTATGCTCATGTCTCAGAGGACGTTGGACGAGGAGGTTGGACGAGGACGTTGTGTTTTGCCCTCAATTTTAAAAACCACAATCGCTTTCTCTTGCCATCGCTTCCTCTCATCGAAAAACCGGTTCTTGAGACCCAATATGACACCTTTCTACAGTAGTTACATTTCCTGGTACGAACTTTTAGCGTAAACATTAGAACGGAGCTTTCAATAAAATACAGAAAAACGGAGTAATCTTCCGCCATAATTTCCTGACAAACCCCAGTTATAATCCAATGTATTTTCACGCATTTCAAACACTAATTACTTCCAAATTAAATTTTCCTGGTATAATATTAAAATTTGTGTGCAATTTTGCGAATTTCTTATTGGCATTCGAGGGGCTAAAGGAACTAGCAACAGAAGTACACAGTGTATATTTGAACAACGAATATTTCTGCCAGAAAGTATAATAAGTAAACCAATTAAAACATAGTAAATTGTCAAGGAAATGCTTAAAATCCGCATTGTATTTCTTTCTTTACAGAAAATTACAACTAAATTTTTGTAGTATTTTACTACTACGAGTATCGTACTAGTCTCTACACATTCCGCTCAAATTACAAAAAAAGAATTCCCAAGAAAGATGACTCAGGAGTCACGACTAAGCGACGAACCGCGAACCATAACTACTGTCATTCTGCAGTCACGTGACCCTTAACAATTATTACGCCTAAAATGGCGGGAGTCTACTAACCCACATAAAGCATCATAACAAACCTGTCTCAGAAACCCTCTAGTTTCTTTTCTAACCCATTTTTCAACGAAAGCCAAAGTACAAAAATCGTTTTGTAAACGTTTCTTTCATCCTGAGAAGTTCGCAGAATCCTTTTTTGCTTAGATAGGAGTAGCACCTGTCATCCTTACCATCTTCCACGCGTTCAAGGTCTGTGCAGGGTAATCAACTTAAACCAAGCGTCCTTTTTATTATATTTCCATACGTCAATTTCCCTTCTTTGACCCTCAAATTCCTGCAAGGTCAAAGTAAGAAACTATCCAAACCTTTTCAAGAATTAAACCAATTTAACTGCCTATTTAGATTTACAGAAGACCACCATGCGCATTGAAAACCAAGTGCGTTTGGAGAACAAACGTCGCGATATTAAAAACAGTTTGGTGCTAAAAGACGTCGCTCCTTTCTTACTCAGAGACGAGGTGCTCGACACGAATGAGTTCCAGCAATTGTCCAAATTGCCTTCACACGAAGCCCGAGCTGACGGCTTAATCGATCTCTTACTTCAGAAAGAAGACGACGCCTTCAACTTATTCCTAGAAGCACTCAAACCTGACTACCCGTGGCTCTCTGATGGCTTACGAGATTTGCACGTTTCCAGCGAAGATATTACCGATTTTCGAGCCCCTGTTGATTCTAATCAAAACATTCGCAGCCCCAATACCTTAAACATTACCCGCACTTGCCCCTCCTCTTCAAACTCCCCTCGCAAATACGGTAAGAGCTCAGAAAAACCGTTAAAACTTATAAGTCTTTTAAATTCGTAAAGCCCAGGTAAGAAATTAAAGAAAATCGTGTAAATGTGTGAACATCCAAGTAAGAAATTCAAGAAAATAGTGTAATTGTGTGAAAATCAAGTAGGAAATTCATGAAAAATCGTGAAATGTGTGAAAATCAAGTAAGAATTGATGAAAGTTCTGGAAATTCAGACAAAATTTCAGAATTTGGTATGTTATTTCGCTTAATTTATGTTTCTCTCGCTTTCTTTTATGTTTTTAATGTTTTTGTAATTTTTCTTATTATTTAGAAATAACTGCTGACGTCATTAGCATTGTAAGGAAGAACCATAGAGTAGTTCGCAATTGGACGGCATTAGCGCATCGTCTGGGTTTAACTCGGCAAGCTCAGAGCATTCGAGTGAAAGTCAATTTGCATGCTGAAGATTTGGACCACAGTATCATCTACTTACTGGAAGAATGGAAAGGTTTAAAACCTGCCGATGCTCACGTGGAAGGCCTAGTGAATTTGCTGCGCGCTGAGGATTTCAACGACGTGGCGGACGAACTGGAAGATAAATATTGCCGAACAAATTAAAAACACCTTAAAAGTATTCTGCTCAATTGTTTCCTTTGGATTTCTATTTGGATGTGTTCAAAAATTCCTTAACTTTTGCTTGTTCAAACAAACAACAAAAAACTCGTTCTTTTAACTCTCTGTTTTTATCGATATTCCAGCAGTGCAATATATGTACTTCAATAAATTTTTCTATACTCTTTTAATAGGTGGTTCTTGTGGTTAAAAAAATATAAAAAATATGTACACTCATTTATAAAACAAAACAAAAAATAGATTATCACCTGATTTGTAGTGCATTAAATTAATCATGTTTTTCCCCTGAATTTGTTAGATCAGCATGGACCACCTCACTGCGAGCTTTAGCTTGCACTTTCCACTCAACCACCCAAAAGGTTAACGTTCCGACAAAGCTCAAGACTACAATGATTCCCAATTGGGCGTACAGAGCAAGGGAGGAACCGTATCCGAATGAACACGCTGAGGATAACGACTAAAAATAAGAAGAAAAATGGATACAAATTATGAGGTACTTATTCAAAATTAATTCTTAAAAAAGCAAATTTTGAGTTTTACCGAAACGAATTTGAAGAGCGCAAATGCTGAGGCACTGTTGTCAGGGTAAATGCCACCCAGTAGAGAGAAGATTTGAGTGTTGTAACAACTGTCGCCGAATCCAATCAAGAAGCTGCAAAAAATCGCCAGGTACTCACTACAAAACAATATATATAATTAAACATGCGTTTAAAAACTGACTAACACTACATAAATAACGATTTACAGGAGTCTTAGGGTGTTATTCCATTAAATTACGCTAGACTTACTAAAAGGAAAAGTTATAATGTAATTAAAATAATTTTAAAGATCGATTTTTGAATTAGTACTTTTTGTAAGGGAATTACCCTTAAGCCCAGTACAAAACTAGGGAATGAAACAGCGTGAAAGGAAGTTAGTGAAGTTGATTCTTACTTGCTTTCAATGAAGGCAGGGTCGGAAGTGCTTCCCAAGGCAGCTTGGTCAGGAATGTTGAGGAAAATCGCATAAAATCCCAGGACATGGGCCAAAAAGCCCAAGAGAATCACCGGATCTCTGCCCCATTTAGTGAACTTGGACCCAAGAATGCCAAATATCGCTCCCCCTAAAATTTGCACAAAATTAGACCCCACCCAACCTTACTTCCGCTTAGAATAATGCATTTCTCACCCGAAATTTCTCCCACGCCAATAAAAATACCCGAAAGTCCCACTAAACGTTTCGCATTCTCTCCAAATTGCTTCGTAAAACCAATACTGTTACTGTAAACGCCACTCACGAACGAATACTCGATCCCTGCAGATCAAACAACAAAAATTGAAGAAAAAAAAAATAACAACAAAATCGAATAAATCGTGATTCCTACCAACATAAAAGAAAGTAACGGATAAAAGCGCCATGTTAGGTGTAAGGAACAAATTCCATGCCTTCTTAAATGCTTCAATTGGTCCATTTTCAGATTTAAGTAAAACTTCGCCAGTTTCAACCGAAACTTCTCGCATGACAGGCAAAACCGATAATAACGCAATTCCGGCCACGCCCACACCCAATAGTGTCCAAAATAACACGGCTCGAGTACCCGCATCGATTTCCGTTTTTCCTTGGAACTGAAAAAACACGAATGTGTTTCCAACCAAAAAGCTAAAAAAAAGTTGAGTAAAATCCATTTTAGATTGTGGTTATTAATTATTTTATAATTCTGAAGACCAGTCACTTTACCTGCATTGTAAAAGCGCCCAGAAAACACCGGAATTCCGAGAAATCGTTGCAGAAGTGGAGTTCAAGGTCAAGTAGTTGCCTTGACCCGTCCAAATTAGGGCAGCACCAAGTCCCAACGTGGCTGAAGTTAAATACAAAAGCCACGCATGCGGAATGAGGAATCCAGCAATAAAAACCCTAGAAAAAGAGGTACAAAAGAATTAATGTTTTTAATGAAATTAGGTTCAATAATGTTTGTTAAAAAGTTTACTTAGTATAGAAATGCTTATGTATAATTAAGATAAGTTTGTGACGTCATAGCAAACTGGGTTGATGTTTTGATACGATAATTTTGAAGATCGTTTCCTCTTTAGTGAAGCGAAATTATAATAATAGGAAAAGTAATGAAGAAAATTACGTGTAAAAAACTGCTCCGACCACCATGGACCATTTCGCTCCAATGACGCTAATTACTGAAGGCGCGAGCCAATTAGCAAGAGCAAAAACGGCGTAAACGATCGATAAGGAGACATAACCGCTGGCTTGGAAGCTGGGATCTTCCGAATTGATGCTGTCAATCACAGTTTGCTGCAGATGGGAAGTATTTGGATTATAATTTTGAATTATTTTTTTGTTTTATCAAAGTGTTGGTTTCTATCAGTGGCACTTGATATGTGAAATGGAAACGTGCGATAAGTTTATCAATCGCATTCTTTGCAGTTGGAAGAAAGTTAAAGATTAGGAAGTGGGAGGGAGTTTAGAGTACAAGTTTGTGAATTCGAAGTTAAGTTGACGTTTAAGGCGATAGGATTTCCTTGTCTGGACTCGTTCTTCATGTTTAAAAGAAATTGACCTAGATTTGCAAAGAACGAGAGACGCGAGGCGTTGGAATATCAACTTTCACTAAGCGTAGCGTAAAATCGGTTCCTAAACCCGTTTCCTTTCTCAGATATGTTAATATTTTAGCCCACAAATGCGGTTAACTCAACATAATCAAAGGAATCGTAGCACAAAATTGAATATAAATTTTGAGATAATTTTGAGGTAATTGTTAATTATCTTAAACTACCTCTTATTATTTAGCCCTTTTATTTCAAATAAAGAGGGTAAGAAGGAACTGCCTGAAAGAGAAATTAAGGGTTTTAAGGAGTTAGAAATTTTATAAAGAGGGAAAAAAAAGTTATTTAAACAAATTACCTCGATATTTCCCATAGTTTGGAATGCGGTAAAAACGAGCATAAAGGCCAAGCCCAGGACAATAACGTTGAGAAAAGCTCGATCCATTTTGAATGTTTATAGTTGACCAGTAAAACTGAAATAATCACTTTAATTGATACAACGTAAAACACAAATTTATTAGATAGTGGTTATTCCAAAGATACTTACGAAAATTAGGGATAAGAGTGGCCACTTGTGACTTAAAGTTTGAGGATGAAGGGAGAGTTGATTAGTTAAGTTAGCACGTTTTGCACAATATTTTGGGTACAGATTTATTTAGCACATACGATACAATTCTTTATTCAGAGAGCAGGAGTGTAGTGTTATCCCGCGCGAAGCGCATACGAGAGTTTCCCGTTCTAACACATCGCAAATTTAGATATCTGTTTCTCAGCTACCATAACTTGGATGAGATTAGAATAAGGGAAAGTTCGTTTGTTCAAAGTGCACCACAACAAAACGGAACACACCCCCTCTTAGGACCGCCGTTTGCTCCAAGGAGCATCTAGTAGTATGGAGCCGATACTTTACATGAAAGTTTGGGTCAAATACGAAGTACCGGAACGCGAACGAGAAACAGTAGCGAAATGCTAAAATTTCAATTTCGCAATTAACTGTTTTTGCAGTTTACTACGTTGTGAAAGCTTGTAACCTGTAAAACAGAAAATACGAAGTGACTCACGAGTTTTCACGGCCTTCGGAATCTTAAGCATATAAGTTTTGTTATTCAAATTATTCGTGAATTTCAGACTTTACCAATTTCCTTTTCCACTTTTCATTTCGTATATTACCATTTCGCCTTCGCGATTCGCATTTTGCGTTCATGATTCTCTTCTTGTTTTTCGCTTCCGACGATTCGCGTTTCCTTTTTTTATTTTGTTTGTCATTTTATTTGAGAGTTACATCGGATTTGAATAGCGCGCGCTCCTGAAAAGGCCGCAAGAGCAAGACCAACTTGCCGCCTTTTCTCTTTGGTTAAAACCAGAAAAATATTCACGTAAACTCCTTCAAAAGTTTTCTGTTATAAAATCGTGAAATTAGCATATATCGTACAAACACCAAAACGTGTCCGGACAAATTCAAGAGGCCGTGAAGCACAACGCCAGTTGCTTCCCAGCAAGCAGTCAGTGCAGACGTGGTGTTCTCCAGCAGTGTTATGTAAGCTAGTATAGCGATGCTATGAAGCTAGCTAATTAAGCTTTAAAACATAGTGAGTTAAGCATTACCAATCGGGTTAAGTGTTATCTTGTAAAACCTGTAATCAATTAAAGTGCCCGTTCATCGAACTTCAGCCTGGCTCTTCATCATCCATTAAACAAATTATTAAAATTCTAATTTTTTATCTAGAACGTTGCTTTGGGTGAGTCCCTTGGTAAGCTTTCTTTAATTCCGCGGTGTTTACAAGATTGCCTGCGAAGCCAAAGTAAACTTTTGGAAGTCGGGAGTGTTCGCGAGGTCGAGGTAAAAGATAATCTTTTTCTTTCCCACAAATTGCTTTGATTTTTACTCGTTTGTATACATTTCCGATTTGATTTTTTCTACTTTATGTTTCGTTGCAGGATCTTAGGTAACGTTGATCGACTAAAGTGGGAGAAATGTGACGAAAGGGGGAGGAGAGGCAATTGGGTGGCGAAGTTCATACGAAGTCCCGAAGCGAAAAAAGGAAGAAGTGAGGTCGACTTGGACGTGTGCAACTTGTGTTGTTGTTTTTTTATTTGTCACCGGAAGTCTACAAGCGCGAATCTAGACAATTTTTATCCTTTTCATATGTTTTCTGTTTTCACACTCGTTCTGGGGTGCTTTCCTATATGCGGATGTGTTTGTGGACCTTTTACACTATCTGTAAGTTTGAAATATTTTGTTAATGAATTGATTTCATGCTTATTGATATTTTTTTCTCTATTCTTCTAGTTTTCGGTGGCGAAATGAAAGTCAAGGCGGACATGCAATCCTATGCCAAGAGGCATAGGATTGCAACATCCTAACAATTTCAACATCCTAACGAATCCGGTTCAATTGAAAGGTCATGGAGAGCTTCGGCGTGATGGTAGTAACACTTTAAATTTGCATCTATAAGTTTTTAGTACCGATTATTTATGTTTCAGGCAAGCAAATAGAAGCCTATTTTGAAGTCAGTCGAAGATCGATCACAAGATTTCGTAGCCATTTTCGAGATCACTACTCTCGATCCACTCCAGACCTAATTATTTTCCTTAGGAGTTTTTAAACGTTCGTGGCTTTCTGACTTGTGAATACAGAAAGAGTGACTACTGAAGGACTTTAATAAGATTCCATGCTTCTTCCACGTACCAATGGATCTTCTGGCCGTGAATCTGGTGGTTATATGCAGTTTTAGGCAAATCAGTCTTCAAGGTAGTCTTTCATCAATTATTTAAGAGATTGTAGAAATTGGTTATTTAAACTTTGTCTTTATATTGAAAGTTTTAACCCTTCCAACTGCGGTTGCTGTACTTCAAGCAAGGTACATTTGAATTTGGAGGATCCCGATGTTCAGCATAGCAGCTTTCGAGTTCGACTTTGTGTATTATTTTTACAAGTTAAGAGAATTAAGAGAACTGTAACGCTCGTTTCCCCCATTTTTTTGGTTTCTTTTAAAATTTGTTCCTCCCAAATATGTTTCCTCCCAAATTTGTTTTACAAATCTGTTTGAATCTTTGTTCTATGTCCTTTCTTAGCTCCGAAAATTAAATTGAAAAATTGTGCAAATGAGACCTTCCCCCCCTAGGAATCTCTTTATTTGCTTATTTGTTATACTTAAAGTGCTCCCCATAACATCAAGTTTCCAAAAATTTCGTTTCTATTGTACGATTTGTAATTTTAAAATAAAAGCGAAAATTTGGGAAATTTTTGCAGATTTTTTAAGAATCTGCTAAAGGGGGTGGGACTTCTAGAAAAAGGACGAATCCGATTGTTGAATTGGATAAAAAATAATTTAGATTCTAATATTACGCAAATTAGATATTTTGCATCCCTCTGGAATTTCCTTTTAAGGCGAAAATGGTGCGATTTTTTTTAGATTTTCAAAAACTCCGCGCAAAGGGGGTGTGGCCTCTACGAAAAGGGCGAACCCTATTGGTGGATTCGTCCAAAAAGTGGGCGTGGCTTCTTTTCGAGCCAGGAAAGCTTTTTCAGGGCTTTTCTCCATAAGGAATAACGTTGTATCAAGGGGGTCCCCTTGAAAAATCGTCAAAAATTGAGAGCCTCGCCCCTTCCCCTGTTCCCAGCTGGGTTCCCGATTCCTGATATTCAAGCTCATGCTGCCGAAGCTACACAATTTCGAATATAGGAATAGGAACCTCGCCGGGAAGGCATGAGGTATAGGCATTTAATATTTCGTTTTTTTGACGAAATAAAGTGCCTCGACCGGGTTTCGAACCTGCGACCTTTCGATCACAAGGATTGCATGTTATCCACTCGGTCACACGCTTATATATAAAGGGCGTGGAAACTTTTATAAGTACAATGAATGAACGAAACTGATGTACCTGTTGAAACGTGTATGCGACAACATGCAACTAAGCATGCAATCTGGATCACCTATATATATGTATATATATAGTCGTGCAATGGTCGTGCGGACACCCAAACTTTTAACAGTCGTTTCAAATATGTCACGCCTTGAAGCGAAAACGATCTGCAGGGCGCCAAATTCAAACTGCTTAGACATTTAGCGGAGGTTTTCTGCATCAGGCTTCAAAATTGAGGGCCTGAAAAGGGACGGAACTAGTTTCGAAAATGGCTTTAAACTTTCCTGTAGAGCGTTGCTGCTCCTTTTTTGCTGTTCGCCTTCCGGAGTTCGCTGGGAACCACTTGATCCGCGTTCTGCTAAAACGATTTGAAATGTTTGGGGATTTCTATGAAAGTAGACCGATATGAATCCAAATTCATAAAAACTCTAAATGTCTAAACCACGACATGCAATAATTACTAAATGAAAGATTTCCAGAAACAAGACGTACTGTACATTGGAAAATAATACATCTGTATATCATACATACAACCAGCAGGGCCAGAAGACTCTAAATTTTTTTGCACACCATTCTGGGCCCAAGACTACAAGAATCTTCTCACAACGCAACCCATTTTTTATAATAATAAAAACGATGCCTGAAATCGTCACGTTCATCTCAAAATTCCCCGCACGACTAGCAAAACTTTAAGAGCGGTAAATTCGGATAACGTCTTTGATCATAGCTCGACACATGGGACACTGGCCACCACCCCTTCCTCGCCAGAGCTGGACAGCGCAATCATAACACATACACATGTGCCCACAACTGTATAAAACGCTATCTACGCCCCTTTCATAGCAAATTGTACACTCCGTCGCTGGTAGTTCCTCATTTCCATTCGGACTCGGCAAGGAAATACTCTATAACACAAAGAAACTTATAAATACACAATTTTCAGTGAAAAATCTACGAATTATTTACCTCTATATAGTTCCTAGAACAAACAGGAGCGGCAGCAGGGGGCGGGGCATACTGTGGACCGCTGTAAACAATCGGTTGCTGCACAGCGTAGGCTTGTGGGAGTGTTCCTTGTACAAGTGGATGCTGCGCAGGCGCTTCGCGAGGTAATGACACCACTAAACCGCCTGAAGCGGCTACGTGAGCTAATCTAGCTGCGCCTTGCGCAGACGTATGCGCAGGAGACGGAACAGGCGCGCGAGAAGGCGGGGTAAAAGTGCCCAATAAACGCACTGATTGCGTATTTCCATACAAATCAAAGAATGGCCAAAAATTCAAAGTATGGTCCACGTGCATGATCACGATAGGGGCTTCTCCGTTCCGACACATAAAAACTTCGCCTACACGAACAAAGAACATTGATTGATTAGTTTCATTGTGTAACAGTTGTTTGCCTTTAGACTCTTGTATAATCGATAATACAAAAAATACCGATATTCTAATCCCTATAACTATTATATTAACATTACTAAAAGCTGTCAAAACTCACAAAACGTAGACGATTTATAATAGATGTCGACACTATTGTAGATAGACATCGATACTTAACCTTACTTTTAATCAGGAAGTAAACAATGAATTAAAAACAAACCAAGAAGCAAGATAAGCGATAAATAGATCAAACAAACAATCACTTCAGATCAGATAAAGTAAACATGACGAACGTGGCAATTCTTAAATTACCTGTGGAGGATACGCCGAATGCTAATTCTTCCCCAGCACGAGGTCCACGCGCAATATCTTTGCTATTAACCCAGTATTCAGGCCGGTCGAGTAGTAGATCCGAGTCGTCTGGTAAATCCATGGGCTGTAAAGAGGCTGGGTCACAGGACGTGAGTCCAAAGGTTAATCCCCCCACGTACAGATCTTCCGTCTGCACGATTTGTAGCACGATTTGTTCATTAGGCCGTAAAGGTCGTGCGCTAAACACGTAGCCTTGAGCAAACTCAGAGGGATGGCGCCAAGCTATACGGTGATCCGGACTAACCCTAACATTCCTTCCACGCGTTCTATAATTTTTGAAAGAAAACAAAGGACAAAATTAAAATTCATCTCAAGAAAGTCGTTAGGAAATTCGCTTAGAAATTCAAACATACCTCGGATGGAAAGTCAGTGTGTTAAAATTGACGTGCCGGTAATACCGAACAGGGGTTGGTGGGGGTCCAAAAGGTGACTGAGGGGGCGTGGCAACTGAATTATGCGGCATAGTTAATGGGGAAAGGGGCATGGGAGGTAAAGAATGATTTGCTTCGTTGTTACTGTAGTTGCTAATACTGCTGGTATTGTGATTGTTGTTGTTAGTTGTCCGTAAGTTCATCATGGACATGGAAGGCACTAGAACGCGTTCCGAAGATTCGTGCTCGGGTCGATGACGGGTTTCAATGATGGATGAAACAGGTCTGCTCGTTGCTCGATGACTATTTCTGTGGATCTGGTTGTTGAGGTTGCTCACAGGCGTGGAGGGGTTCGGCGAGACGAATTGGACTGAAGTGGTATTGCCATAGACGTCTACCAAGACCCACAATGGCGACCGGACGTCCACTCCACCAAAGAAAATGCCCTTATCATCGCCATTGATGGACAAATGAACGTCGCCTGAGGCACACACGTAGAAACAAATAATTGCATCGCGTTCCATGTATCGTTCAGCCAAAGCTTTGGCCCAATAACCTGGTTTGTTGGTCAAATCTGTCAAATAAACAAAGAATATCCACTTGTTCATTTATTTAATCAACTAATGAGCACGTCCTAAGATCAATATATAAAGAAGAAGCCGTGGAAACTAACTCAAAATAATAACCTTCACTACAAAAAGAAAAGAAAGAGGTTTCCGAACAAGTCCCACGGGTTTGTTATGTAAACATTGACGGGACAAAGTGTAAATAATAGTATGTTTACCATCCAAAAGAAAGCTTGAATCATGTAGATTTCACGGATAGACTGTTTTTTTTTATTTAAGCTTGTTAGCGTATTACAGAAAGCTGCGGTTTGGGAATACATGACGCGCGTTTGGCCGCCAGAGGCGCCAAAATCATACTTTGACTGTTAAAAAGACAAAACTGTCACAGCTTTTCTACACTTAAAACTGAGCCTGGAATTTTGGGACTTGTTTGAAAAGATTCCTGCGATATCAGAGCAACTTAATAGATAATTTAAAATCTTCGTGAAATATAAAAATTTATTAATGTCTCTCAGATCAAACTCGAATATTTCCTTCTACGAGCTCACGATTTCCAACCAACGAAGATTAGAAAGCGAGCCATCTTTGAAACTTCCTTAGATTAAACCAACATCCTTTCTCAAAACTATAAGCGCTGTTTTTCCGAATAATTAAACGCTTTCTAATACTTGAAGATTGTCCAGACGTGACTTCAACTTCTCTTCATATCCCCAAAAAATGGACTTCGAACTGGTTCTTAGAAAAAACCAATTCAATGTTGTAAATATAAGAAGATCTGGGGAAAATGTTGGACTTTATTCATAACGTAACGATTTTTTTACCTGGACACGCATATTTAGGCAAGGCACCAGCTAAAGTTGCAGGATTGGTTGAGGTAAATCCAACTCTCAAAACTCCACTCCAACTCGTGGACATTTCAGCCACTCTTAAATACACCTAATAACACGGGGAAAAGGAGTTAGAACCCTTGCCAAGAAAGCTAGAAACAACTCTAAAATTCCCCCAAAAAATAACTTTTTATAATGATTTAAGAGCGGAAATTTCAGCTCGAGGTTCGTGGTCTAAACCAAATATTTATGTAAGCGACTCGTGCTGGGCCCACAGCCACAAACAATTTCACAGGACTGTCGAAATGTCCACTCTTTTTTTTTTACTTTCAATTCCCATTCAATTTTCTGAAAAATTTTCCTTCCAGACCCACGCCCTTTTTAACTTTCCCATAAAGTGTAAAATAATTGATCAAATTAAATTAACTGCGTAAAAAAGTAAAAATGAAACTTTCTTACCTTATCTGACACTTTGACTGGGCGAAGTGAAAAGGCCACACCTTTGCAAAAAGAATCAACGCGATGAGCCGTACAACCATCTGGGGAAATCGCAATGTTTTCGCCATGAACTCCATGAAACTGCAACGGTGGTGACGAATGATTTCTATCGCTACCGGACCTTGAAACTATAAAAAACAAACAAAAAACAGCAATAAAATATTGAGTTTAATTGAACATTTTAATTTAAAAACACAATCTAAAGTTACTTTAAGTCCAATTCCAATAACTAAAAACTTTATAACTTCATCTTTAAGCTTCTATTCTTAAGTTTCTTAAGTTACAGTACTAGTTGTCGTTTTTCACGAATCTACAGCGTTAACGGTAAACATTAGCTCAAGCGTTAAGGCCGCTAAAGGTAACCTTTGGCAAAAGTGTTGGTGGTGTTAAACGTAACCTTTACGTTTAGCCAAAGTATTCGGGGTGTCAAAGGTATATTTAGCGAAAGTGTTGCGATGTTAAATGTTACCTTTAGCGAAAGTGTTGGTTTTGTTAAACGCTTGAGCCAAAGGTTACCTTGGCTCAAGCGTTTAACAAAACAGAAGGCTAACACGTGAATTCGCTGTCGGGAGAGTGAACTTTTACTTTAACACTACTTTACTTAATTAAAATATTCATAATAATTACACAAAATTGGAATCCAACTAGGTTCTAGTTAAATTCCAACGGAAAACAGAAGGAATTTTATTGTCCTTCCCCAAAACCGTTTATAATCCCCATAAAATGTCATTGTTGCCAGCTTAGCACACGCCACCTTTTAGCCTCTGGGGGGATGGGTGGTCTTGGAACATTTCATTCTTGCCTTCTGTTTCCCTGTCTCAAATTTTCATTCTTGTTCCACGCAAGGGGGAAACCAGGCAACCGAAACTACCGACAGGTGATCAACGTTCGTTAATACAGCAAAAGTATATATACGTGTGGGTAATAGCAGATGTTCCTCATCCCCTATTCGGCGCCCATTAGAAAGGAAAGATCAGGGCAGAGCGCGTGGCAGCTGCAACCCATACCCTCCCCCCAAAGTTCCCAAATTGTGCCATTCTGCTATCATTCCTACACATGGTAAGCGAAAACCTATAAAGTTGTCCGTTACCAACTCGCAACTGGCAGCTGCCAAAGACTTCATTCGTTAATTTTTTAGTCGATCCACACAAAAAACGAAAAAATTCAAATACTAATAACACAAAATTTCAATTAGTAATAAGAGAAAAACCACGAAGAATTCCAAAGATTCATAAAATCTGATAGGAAAAAAAGATAAGATTCCTCCACGTCAATTTTTAATTCCTACGCAGAAGTTATGTTAGGTTCCGTTTATGAAAGGAATTGGAATTCTAAGAAAATTATAGATTCTATAACAGATTATAAGAACCGAACTCCAAGAAAAACTTCTTAGCAGTTTTTTGTTAAGGAATTTTGGACCTTTACTCTTGAGCAGAGAAGCAGAAACTAAGGTCGTTCACCATCCAAATCTTTTTTATTATTAAGAAAAATTGTCACGCAACGCACCTAATCCCATGCGACGTTTGAGTTTCTTCAGCACTTTCATTCCCATGGTTTCCTTTTTAATAATTTTCCTGGTGGAAAAATAACGGAGTTTTCCTAATCCTTCCCAAGGCTTTGATTTCACGTTGTCCACTAATTATCTCACTTCCGCTGCTTCTTAAACGAGCGAGCGTCCGAAAGCTTCCCCCAAGTCGGTCGTCCAGGAAACTGTAAAAACAAACTTCTCTTTCTCCTCTTCTCACTAGACGCGTGTGAAACTATCCAGGATCCCAGAGGAACTGAACAAGAACGGAACTAACTCGCGACAGACAACACAATACATAACTTCCAGGCCGCCTTAAGTCCGCTCCAACCTTCTGTGTTGGCTCCCTAACAAGGTTTCCCCTTAGCACAGCATGCCAGGTGTGACGATATACACCCAAATCCCCATTAAGCCCCTCCCCTTCCCCTCCGTGGGGGCGCTGGGGGAAAAGGGGAACGCCCCGACGACGCCTGGCGACGCTTGGGATCCTTTTGAATCGATCAATACTCGCGATTTCTCCCTCAAAGGGAGTCGAATTGTGTTGTGTTTTTTGACACTTCACCCACGCCTTGCCGATCAAGTTACAGCGCTAAAAAAGGCTCTAAGCCGGAAGTGGGAAGCAGGGTAGGCTTTCTGACTTACAAAGGGGGCGGAAAACTGGTTATTTCCCTTTAAAGCAGGTTTTTAAAGGGAATAGAACGATTTTCTGACTTTTTTGTGCTAATTTTTGCTTACTTAGCTACTAGAGGCTTTATTTAACTTAAAACTAGAGAAAAGGACGTTAGAAAAGCAAATATGCCAAGAATTTACCATCCTGAATTGCTATTGGCCGACCGCAAAACGAACCGGGAAGTTTCAAATGTCGGGTAAGGTACCGTAGAAGAGTTGAAACCTCTGGCCGGGAGTCATAACGTTCCTCGCGCTTACGTTGTCTATGTGAGCCGGTTAACGAAAAATATAGGCTACTGAACGATTGAATTGTAACCGGACTCCTAGCGTTACTCCGGCTTACGTTGTCGATAAAAGCCGGTCAACGAAAACTATAGCTACCGTGCGATTGAATTGTGACCGGACTCCTAGCGATACTCCGGCTTACGTTATCGATAAAAGCCGGTCAACGAAAACTACAGCTACTGAGCGATTGAATTGTAACCGGACTCCTTGCGTTACTCCGGGGCTTAACTCTTTTCATCGCTCGCTGACTTTTTAATACCCTAAAAGCAAAGGTGCCAACGCGACCGGAAACGGTAAGTTTTGCGTTTTGACTTTCGACTTCTCTCGAATTTTTTTAACAAGGAAAATTAGCCTCTTTCTCCTTGTAGATCCATTTGTCTTTGTTGCTTGGTTGCGCTCGTAAAAGAAAACCTCAAAAAGAACTGCTGATTGTAGACAATAGCTGGTTTCCTGTCATGGAATGCCCAAGGCTAATCCTTATTCTACCCGGTCGTGTGCCTCGGTTTTCGCCGTCCGTGACCGTCAGGCGTCGATGACGTCCCCAAAAACCACACACACATCCCCTCCTTCCCCAAAAAGTTCCAACTTGTTAATTGCCAACTTTTTTTGTTGGCTTCTCAGCTTTTCTTTTCGGCTCTGCCGTATCTATAGATACGCCGAGTTACGGGAACCCAGGGACCCCAGCTGGTGACCATCCGAGTTTTAGATCCATCAGCAAGAAGGGGTGAAGGCGAGGGGGCGGTAGGGTACAGAAGGGTACTAGGACAGTGGGGAGGGGAATGATTGTTATTCATTGTGGCATCGAGAAGCTCCTGGTACCCAGACGGCGTTTGCCAAACTTGTAAACCCAATGAGACGGATGAGGCACGTGCGCTTTACCCCAAGTGTGGGTTCGCTGGAGGGCTTCGAGGGGGAGTTACCCAAAAGGAGGGCGAGCAAGAGACGTCTATTCTTCTCGTTGTCCACACAACAACTTCCTTTTTGGTGGCCTTTATCTCTCTGTCTTGGCTCTTGCTCCCCTCCAGCTCCAGCAGCCAAACCCCCACACAACACCACAGCTGAATACTGAATGTTAAAAGGTAAACTAGCGGCATAGGGGACCGGAAGCTGATGTGTTGCACTGCACGGCTTGAATTAGCGGACCAAAGGCACGCAGCCGGGAGGAAACTACGACTCCCCATAAGGGGTTAGGTAAGTACCCAAGTACGTCCTTTAAAGTAATGTTTTTTTCATATTTTCCTTTCGACTCAGTTTCTCTCCTTACTATATTTTTTTTTAAATCCTTCTTTTAAGTTCACCATGAACTATACTTTCTATGTGTAAAATTCATGGAACACAATAATAGAAAGAACTAAAATTTAACGAATTTCAACAAACTTGCAAAATTCATTATATTTTGGCAGCTTTTATTGTTGGTTCTACTTTCTTTTCATAATGATTCAACTTTCGTAATGATTCCACTTTCCGTATGAAGGAGTGATTCTACTGATTCTACATTGATGACTGCTTTTCAGTTGATTCGGGCTTCCTGTAACTCTATTTTGAACTTCGTTTTTCAAATTCTACTTTCACTTTTTTCAACATAATCTCGTTGATTCCCTTGTCTTATGTGATTCTTGCCTCATTTGTTTCACGTGATTCTTGTTATCTCATTTGTTTCACGTGATTCTTGTTATCTCATTTGTTTCAATTTATATCTACTGTGTTTGAATTGATTATTGATTACATTGTTCCAAACGACTGTTGGTCCATTTGTTTCATCCGATTTTTTAAGTACTTCCTTACTATTTTGTGAATCTTTTTTGTTTGTAATATTTCCGTTAGTTTCTTAATGAAATATCTGTCCAAGGAACATTTCCTTTCGTTTCCTAACTTTTCGCATTTCGCTTGCGAAATTAAGCATGTTTGTAATTCGGTCCTTCTGGTCTGTCACGTCTGTCTGGTGTGTGTAACCCAGGGCACGTTTCGGAAAATGGTAAATTGTCAAATGATTTCCGGAAACATGTAGAGTATATGTATGTTGTGTGGAGAAGAAAGATGTATGAGCAGCTGCACCTAACGAGGAACAAGAAGCAGAACGAGAAGAACTGTTATAACGGGATGTGTTAGGATTAATTGGAAGCTTACGCCGAAAAGGGTTGAAAGTTTGAAAGTTCGAGTCTCCTCTTGCCCTTTTCATTGTTGAGCGACTGTGGAAATGTTCCAATGTCAAAGATCCCTCAAGCATGGAAGGAGTCAGATGCTTTTGCTGTGGCTTTTGGATGGAAAACCACCTGGGCTTTTCAATTTGAGCCTTCTTCAGCTGTTACCAAACCCAAAGTTACACACCTGAAATTCTGAAATTTTCAAGGGTTCGCCAGTCGGTTCCAGATGCTTAATTCTGAGATAATTGGGTGTCTGGCGAGTGGCAAACCGGTTTTTTTGTTTTTATCACAATCGGTCAGGTGCCTTTTTGGTCCCGTGTGTGGCTCTTTTTTTGTACAGTGTTCTTTAACCGTGCAGGAAGAATTCATGCATACAAACATTGGAATTTGACTTACGTGATTGTGAGGCAGTAAATGTACTTGGCGTTTGTCCCATTTGAATTGAGTTAAGTCACTATTTAAAAGGTTCTAAAAGGCGAAATATAAAAGCAAACATTCACTATTTCACACAATAAGCCATAAACTTACTCTGAGCCCTGTTGTAAACAGAGGTCTCATCTTACTAGGCTAACGTATTAGCATTTGGTTTGCTTTTACTTACATAAATCACACTATCAAAATTACGAAATAAGTAATCTACTATTTCGTGTGATTAATACAATTAAATTACCATACACATGATAACTAAAGTACAAAATGGCATTTTGGGAATAAGTTAACTATGTTAAAGGCTAAATTCTTACTGGATAGACCAATGTAAGAGCGAGATTCAAACGAGTTATTGTGTACTACGCAGTATTCTAGTTGAAAACGCGAGTCAAACTACGTTTCGATCCAGTTAAACCTACAAATATGAAAGCTTAAATAAAGATATAGTTAGATCAGTTTAAATAAATAAGCAGTTCAACTACTTCTAAACCAAAAAGACTGATTTAAATATAGGTACTTACGGAATATTTAAGCTAAGTTCCTATTGGTTGGACCATTCTACGCGGCACATTTGAATTTTCCAAACTGGGTTCTTTCGATTTCCTCTAATAGCACGATTTTAATCCACTCCATGTTTAATTAACCGATATAATTTTACGCTACGTAAAATCAATATTTTCTAATATAACCTATGCAATACTAATGTTTCTGTCACAATTTAACCTTAAAATATTTGAAAATACACAATAATTAGTCACCGAAAAGCGCGAGATTCGAACAGGCCATATCCAAAACACGACCTACCCTACTTCAACGCCTGCGTCGTTCATAATCTAATTAAAATGACCTTATATAAGCTCGTTAGCTCCTTTTTGGGTTCGAAATTCAGTGTATCGAGTGCAGAAATTACGTTTTAAAGTTCAAAATAGCGTTTGCAAGATGGTGGATACGCCTTCGCATCCCTCTGTGGTGAAATACGGTTCTTACAAGTACGAAGACGGTACCCAGTACATCGGCGAGTGGGACGCCCGCGGGCAAAAGCACGGCTTAGGCCATCTGCAACTGCCCGAGGGCTCAATCTACGAAGGAGCTTTCGAAAACGGCCTCTGCTCTGGTTTAGGCGTCCTCCGATTCCCAGACGGCGCCCGTTACGAGGGTGAATTCACCCAAGGCTGGTTCCACGGCTACGGCTCCTTCTGGCGATCTGACGGAATGCGCTACGAGGGTGAATTCCGCGGAGGAAGAGTCTGGGGCCGCGGTAAATGCGAAATTGATCCTTATTTTCCCTCTAAAAATCCTTATAACAAAATCTAGGTCTCGTAACGTTCGCCGATGAAAGTCACGGCTTCCCCAGGCACGAAGGCTTCTTCCAGGACTGCCGTTTCATGAGGAGATTACCTAGCGGCGAAGCCATTCAACGCGCCCAGAAAGTCTCGCTGATGGCGAGAGCTTTGATCGACCAGCACTGAAAAGAACTAGGAAAACGAACAACTTTTATGGGCTCTTTTGCTTTCGAATGTTTGGAAAAAGGGCCCCAGATGAAATGCAAGGAAAACGGTAGGACATTTGAGACTAAAAAAGGCACTTGGGCTTTGTAATGATGTTTTAGGCCTTGAATCGATCCATTTTCCTGACCACTTCTTCTAACATTGGCTGCGTTTCATATGTATCTGACAGGTACAAAACTCTTGTACCACGGTGCATGTGAAGCTCCACGACCCCCCATTTCTGTAATAGCTTTGTACTACTTCTGGCATAATCGATAGACACGCTTTCCTCTATAAGTGATCATCAGAGAATTAATAAAGAATTTAAAATGAATTTAGAATGAATATTTAGACGTTTAATTACCGTAATGGAGCAACTTTTGCTTGACTCTATCTTGGATTTCTTTCATAATGCAGTCATAAAATGCTCGTTCTTCCATAGGACCAGGTAAGAGTTTGAACAGACACCTGGCAGTGATGCCGTAGACGTCTAGGATAGGAATTAGGAGCTTTTGCAAGAAACGGAGACGTTGTAGAGCTTCGACTTCTGATGAAACCTTAGAAAAAACAATAAAATTAGCGCGGAAGTCACTGAAATAATTACTCGAAATTCTTAGAGCATCAGATTTCACTTCGAAGTTAAACACAACTACTCTCTAAAGCGTTAAATGACAATTAAAAACTAATTACTAAACGAAATTCGTATGATAAATTAAATCCATAGTATACATTGTAATGGTAAATCGAACGTTAAAATTAACAGAGCAACTTAGATTATAAATCGAACTAAATAAGTACACAACGATTCGCTGGTTTAAGATTTAAAGTAGTTTGGAATTTTTTTTAAAAAAAGTTACTTAAATTCCAGAATTTTTTTCCAGTCAAATTTACTTTTAATTGAAGTTGGGAGCACGTGTAGTCAATATCATCTTCGTCATCTGAGACATCCAGATTCCTTGCGATTCTCTTAGCGCGATTCTCTTCCTCACTCTCAAATTCAGTTTCATTCTAGAACAAAAAATTGAAAATTAATCCATCTTCGCAACAGAATAGGAAATCTCAAATAGAAAATGAAGTCGGGAAGAAATACCGGAGGAATTAAAACACCCATCTGCACCAAATAGTCGATAGTTTCCCTCAATTTGACGCTCAGATCCTCACAGGGTGAAACCAATACGAATTCTTCTTGTAATATCCAACATAAATCTATTGCAGCTGCTTCTAGATCGTTTTGTCCAATTTGGACGGCGTCCAATTCCGAAGATATACTCCGAGGTCCCATTTTTTCTCCCAGTAATGCCATTAAAGCTGTCACTAAAAAAATTCGAACGAAAAAAATCAGAAAAAAATTAATTAATTTTCCTTCTTTTTTAAAATAATACAAAATTAATTGGATTACCCGTAATAGATTCCAACAAAAAAGGCGCTATTAAACCTTGGGCGTAATATGCCAGCTGCAACAAGTTAGGAAGCAACAAGATTGGACAAATTAGCGTCTCAGTTTTCCCATATTTTTTTTCCATCACGGTATTTTTGGTAATTAACCCAGGGCCCATTAGCTTAATCTAAAAGAAAAGCCAAATGAAATTTTTATAAAAAAATACTAATTTTTTACGACTTTCTGCAAAAATATTTTTGAATTATTCGAAAGACTTACAGCATAATTTACAGCATCTAAAGGTTCCCCTTGCCAACTAATATCAAATCCTTTGTACAAAAGTTCATTTTGCAAAGTTGCTAAAGCATCGGCCAACTCTTGGGGCGTGGCTCCTTGTCGGTATTGCGTTAACAGTAAGGAGGATACACAGTGCAATGGCGTAATAGCACAACTTCTCCATGAACCTAAGAATAAAATGCAAAAATAAATAAAATAGAAAAGTAGAATTATTTCGGATTTCTCGCATTTTCTTCAGATCCTTAGTTAACATGCGCTAAACGGTGTGCTATAAGAGTAATTTTAACGCATTCTTAAGCTTGAATATGCTTAAAAGTCGAAAGGTACCAAGTTTAGAGAACAAATCGAGTTTTGAAATCGATTCTTAAGACAGTAATCGATATTGGAAAGTTGATTAATAATCGAATTAAGTTATTTTAAAGTAAAGTGACAGTAAAGTAGAGGAAGTCATTCTGAACAGCAATGTTAAGGTTTGACAAAGATAAGACTGGAAACAAATTTGCCAGGAAGTTCTGAAGTTATGATATGAATTGAATTTTCAGAAGTTTGGATGAAGTTTGAGCATTCGTATCGCTTACTGTAGAGAATATGACACGCTAAATGTTGGACTAGCTTCCGGTGTTCCTTTTCCGTATCGGATAACGTGTTTAGCGAAGTACTGGACGCCTCATGCTCCATTCCGGAACTCGGTATCCTCCCCACGTTATTATAATACGACTGAACATACTCCTAGAAACCAACAAATATTTATAAAAAATATACTGTACAATACATTGTACCTTATGAATACCGTTATATCTTATGAAACTTCTGGAAAAAAATATACTCACACGCATAAAAAAAACTAGGTTATGAGTATCAAAAGTCTCTTTACTTTAAGAGAAAACGGCTGCCCGAAGTCCAGTCTTGCTTTACTCCTTGGCCACTGTCCAGCCAATAGTTTCCCCAAAGTTTTTAAAGCTCCTCCCAAAGTCTCTGCACTTTTGGGTCTCCCCAACTGCTCTGCCGCGAAACTGCCCTCGGGCAAAACATCGTACGATAGTCCCACCGGTACCAAAAGTACATCTTCGATCTGACCTTCCCGATAAGCATCAAAAAGCACCGATAAAAGCCCACCTAATCACATACACAAACAATAAGAACGCTTAATGAGCTAAAAAAAATCTCGTTTTTAATTCGAATACAAATCAAAACCATTTCTAATCTCTACTAGATTGACCTAGTCTGAAGTGGACAGCTTTTAAACAAGATTAGAACTACTACAAAGTGCAAGTCAAGTACCTTTGGGCATTCCAGGACGTCCTGTCCTTGAACGGGACCCTTCCAAGAAGAATTCCAAGGAATTCCCTGCTTGAATCGCATGAGTGACGTAGGATTGTAACACAGCTCGGTACAACACGTCCTTTTGACCCACGCCTTGGTACTGAACTGCTGTGTCCAACTGTCTTTGGATAAAAAACGCGCCCAGACACCTCAAAAGCGGCCTGGAGTAAAAAATAAATCAATTAAAACTGAACTTAGTTAACTAAAATAAATTAACTAAAAATAATTCATTACAAAACTGAAGTAAAGTCAAAGTCATTTCTATAAAAAATCGAATGTGATTTGATTAAAACTCGATTTTAAAAAATCTAAATCGAAAAAATCGACTAATAAGAGTTGATTACCCCAGAATTGGGATGCGAAGATTATCGCCCGCGGCTACTAAAGGTGCTCTTAGGTTTAAGGCGAAGAAAATCCACGTTATCAGCACGTAATCTAAATGCGATTTGTGCAAAGGTAAGAAAATCATAGGAAGACCAGTTTCTGATGCTTTCTGGAGCGTTTCCAACTGTCCTTTGTGGATTATCACGGCAGATAATGCTTTGGCTAACAGTTTCCTTAAGCTCCATCCCACAAACCTACAAGGCGAGAACAAAACACTAGTTTTTCATTTTCTTTTGGTGGTTGCTGACGTTTGCAAGTATTAATGTTGAATTTGGAGGATTAATGTAAAGTTGATTATGAATAATGGAAAAATTATATATAATGGAAATTGATTCAAAAGAAAATTTGAAAGATTTCGAGGGCAGAACTACGAGCTAAGAGAATAGCGATCATGTCGATAGATTGAAGTTTAGAAGAGCATGTTGACCTGATAACGACGTTGGAAATGCTAGAAGCCATTCCAGATAAAATTGAGCTGATGCGACGCTTTTGAGCTGCCATTAATTGCTGACGAAGCTCTTCCACAGCTTCAGGGTTGGCAACAAGGTCTTCCATAACCGGTAGCGCTTGCAATTCTTGCGTAGCAGCTCGACTGACTGCGCTAATGACTTTTTCGTCATTATAAACCTGTAATAAATAAGAAAAATTAGTCGAATTTCAGTACTTTGACGTTTTTGAACGCTTAATGTGAGGTGGAAAAGCTTACCAGACTTGAAACATCAGGAAAAGGAGTTGGAGGTTTACATTTTGCTGCCCAAAATAGATGCGAAAATGCTTTGGCAATGAAATTAGATTCCGGGTTGTGGATTAACAGGTTCCTGAGGCCTAAACTGGCCGTATCTTCATCGAAATGCGCCTAATTAGCGGCAGGAAATTAATTTAGGAAGCTAATTAGTGGTTGATTATGGAAGTAGTTAGCTAGAAAAACAACACACCCTACTTTCTGGACTACAGGTTTTACATGCTAAGCCAACGTAAGGCCGCGAAGAGACTTCATGAGCCACACACGGTTTGGTTTTGAAAAACGCTAATTGGGATCCAAGATCCTAAGATTAATAAGCGTTAGTTTATATATATATATATTAGTGAATTAAACGAAAATGTTATAAAAAGCTTGGAAAAGGGAACGGGCAGTATAAAAGCTTACTAGATCGTATTGCCAACTGCGCGGAAGACGAATAGACGCGGGAAGTTGCTGGGAAAGTGAAGAATTAGGAACAGTTAATATAGAACAGGAATTTATCCCGTTGTTTCCGGTGGTTTGGGGCCCCATCACATGTTATGTGTTGGAGTATTGCACGTAATTCCCGCGATTTGAGCACAAAAACACCACGTTGATGTTCACATCACCTGCGAAACGCGAGTCAAGGGTCTCGGTTGAAGCGGTAGTAAACATAGATCGATAAAAATCGATTATATATACTTTCGCAAATATCGATTTAAAGCTACTTATATCGACATTATGTAATATCGATATTCGCAAATAATCGATATTTGAAGAAAAATCGATATAGCCGTAAAGTCGATTTAACCCAAATATCGATACTAGCGAAAACTACCGATTTTTCGCTAATATCGAAATTTACAAATCAACTAATGAGTTCGAATTAATTCTTATAGAAGGGGTAATTTCAAACTGAAACAATTAGAAGCCTATAAAATGCGCTAATCATCGGGTTGATGTAACTGATACGATAGAAGTCAATTTATGATATACTAAAGATGTACAAGCATTACGCATTGATTCCTTGTGGACTAACTTGAACTTTAAATATTATGGAATTTACAATATGTTCTATAGAACACTGTTAACCATTAAGTTCACTACAAGACGCCTGTAAACAGGAATGGAGAAATTTGAGAAATAAAACACATTGACTATAGTTAGAACCCATCTAAGTAGCGGAAAAATGTTAATTATAAAATTATGTTTAAGACGTTTCGCATCTGACAGTAAAACAGAAGCCTGAACTCAAACATAATAAACAAATTCGTGCAAAGTAAAAACTAAAATACCGTTTATTGAAAATATGCATTTCCTCGTCAAACAATTCGAACAAAACAAACATTAGCGCTTAGAAATCCCAATCTTTTCTAGATAATAATCACAAGTTAACTGCTGTCTTCCAACAGCTCTGGTTTAACCAAAAATATGAAAGAAAAAAGTAAATTTCAACGCACCTTTTCAACGTCATTTCTTCAAAATTTCATATGCCATACCAACGTGTTACTTGATCAATCCCGCTTCTTTCATTCCTTCCATCACTGACGGCAATTCCACTTCATAGTATCCTTCTTCACAGCTCAAAATATTTGCCGTAACCAACGAATTTACGGGAAGCAATTCTTTTAACTTTTGGTTGATCTTGTCATTACCTTCTTCGAATCCTAAAAATCCCACAAAATAAAATCCCACAAAATTTCTCTTGAAAACCCAAATTTCACCTTTCAAATGACACGTCGCAGCCAAGAACGGGATTTCCATAAATTTCTCTTGCATTGGCCGGATCTTCTCTTTGTGAACATCTTCCGTATTGCCGAAATCCACAAACATAACTTTGAAAACATTCGGTTCCATTTCTGTCAAAACCACAGCTCGCGCCCATTCGCCGTCTGCAGATAAAAAGAGACAAAATTCAAGAAAAATCCAAAATTCATATAAAATAAAACAAAAGACCTTAAAAAGCTTAAAAAAATATGTTTAAAAAATGCTTACACTCTGAACCATACGCTATTACAAGTTCTTCAGACTCTGGAGTGAAATCAGGGTCAGGCTCGTTCCCTTCGCCCGCTTCAGCAAAGGAAACGCCTAATTCTGTCAACTTTCCCAACATTTCAGCGTCCGCTAAAGTTAAAATCACTCCCATCGGGTCCTCAGCCGAGCAAACCAACAACGACAGACCTTGAGCTTCACTTGGAACGGCCAATTTACTCCCGGAGAACACAAACTTGGTCTTTTTGTCTAAATAATAAATAAAGTATTAATAAATAGTACATAATTAATACCTCACTTTACTATTTTAATGATAAAAACCAATAAAATAAATAATATTTTGAACTAGTTGATATTTACCTTCGGTTTTCACAGTGTTTTCGATATTTGTTTCCACAGAAGCTGTAAACTGAATAGCTAAACACAACAATTAATTCAATACTAATTAGTGATAAACAATAAATTTACGTTCAGGGGTAGGAAAGGCTTCTTCGGGCATCGGGGAGGGACATGGAGTGCCTACTGGAGTACCGAAGATATTAGGGCTGTCTGAAGAGGCTTTCTCGACAGTTTTGGGACTCTGGATGGGAGTTTTCGAAATTCTTCCGGAAACGGGGGTATTGGGCATGCGTAATGGAGGCTTGATGCTGGCTTTAAGTATGTTTTGGATCTGTGTTCCCAAAGGTTCGCGCGAATCTGCGTCGTCCAACTCCACCAGAGGAGGATCCATGGTTGCATCAATCTGTAACAAAAGAAAATTAATTATTCTAATTATTTGTGGGAATCTTTCTAAGGACGGAAGTTGAATAAAATGGTGAAATCCTGCAGAAAAATACAATGAAACAGTACGTATTAAATATTAAAATGTTGGTTTAGTTTAAATAAAATAAAAACTTACAACTTTCATATCGTACGCGTTATCAATTTTGCTCTGCAGCATATCCATAACTTGGCTATTATCACCACAACATTTAGGTACGTCTTTTAGCTGTACTACGTGACAGCAAATCGGGCGCTAAAATGAACGAATTAATTCAAAAATGGTACTAAAAATTTAAAATTGGTACTAAAAATTTAAAATTCAATGTACCTGAACAGCGCTTTCGGGCAATTCCTTCAGATCTTCAAATCCAACGCTTCCTTCGTTCCCATAATCCACGTACGTAACGTCAGCTCGCTTTTCTTCCTCTGAAACCCGGTTTATCACTGCTCGGAACCAATCACCTTCGTATTCGCCCACAAGCACTTCATTAACCACCGGAATCCGCTGTAAAGCCGGCTTGTCCTTACAATCCGCCAGATCTTTGAGCAGAGCGCGAGCAGAGTTAACTACCACAGGTAGGAAGAGTTGGACAATGGTTATCGGAGGATTGGCAGCCGAAACAAACGATACCGCGTACTCTACACGATCTAATGCGATCCGCTTCAAACTCGACCGGAAAACAGACCTAAAATCACCCCTAAATCATTAAAATCACTAACACATAGAATTATTTTCATCTTACTGGTGTTGAACGTTCTTCTCTTCAACTTTCGGAACGACACTTTCAGGTTTCTGACCGATTTCAGCCACAATTTGAGTGAGTGGGACATCAACCAACCCGCTCGGCAATTTCCAGCTCAACGCCTCGAATTCATCTCTAATAATCACAAAATTCGTTAGAATCTCCACAAAAACTCAAGAAAATCGTCTCACTTTGGTAGATACTTTTGTTCTCCAGTTGACAAGACAGGTTTTCCAACAATTGACTCGATATTTGAAGAAATTAGAGCTGGTGGGACGTCATCCATGCCGTTTTCCAATGGCCGCATTTTGGAAATTTCTGTTTTAGTTTCCTGAGAAGTAATTTTGATGTTTTCTTCTTCTTCATTACTGTCTAAGGTAGCTTCTGGAGCCTGGTTGAAATAAATAACGAAAAATTCATTTATTTACGAATCAATTCAGAAAAACTCGGGGATTTTTCTTACCGAAATATCTTCTGGGGGTAACATCTTTGGGTCAATGACCAAATCAGGTATGAGTTGTGTTACGATATGGTTCACTACTAAGCCTTCCATGTCTGATAGCTTGACTTGAGGCACGCCACGAATTTCCTGCAATAAATAGGAAAATAACTTAGAAAATTCAAAAAATTCAAAAGAAAAGTCCATACCAGATTCAAAACTTCAACATTGAGCAAGAGAATATCATCGCTATCAAGATTACAAACAACTTGGTTAAAAAGATCAAGCTGTTCAGATCTCCAGTCATCAAAACCATCCACAATTCCAGCCAAACCAATCCGAATCGCTTGACGAGGCTGGTTACGGAGCAACGCAGGCATAAATTTCAATTCAGACAGGTCAACTTCTTCATTATTGCCATAATCTAGGTACAACGCTGTTGCTTTTGATCCTTGGACGCTTTCTATTACCACACGATTCCTGAATAACCCCAAACAAAACAATTTTCAAATGAAATTGACTAAATATATAAAATAAATCATCAAACACAAGAAAAAAAATACGTATAATTTCAAACTACGTATAAAGTATAAGATCCTGAAGTTGCTTTATGCTTACCAGGTTCCTTCAAAGGGCGCCAAGCAAAAATCCCCCACTCTAGGCTCTTTTATACTGTTCTTGGGGCACTTGGCCAACATCACGTAAATTTCCTTCAAAATCGTCTTATTCTCGTCCAACTGAACCCATAATTCTTGTGGATTTACAACGTGCGTCACCGTAGCCTTAAAAGGAAAGAAAATAAAGTTCAAATATGCATACAAATCCCGTCAAAATAATAAAAATTGAATAAAAAAAATCATAAAAAAGTCTGAAAATTTCAAACTTACCACAATTCTTCTAGACTTCGGCAGTTTGGAAGGCTCAATTGGCTTCATCACCACGGGCTTTGCTTCCTGATCCCTTTTCTCCTCTTGAACCGCATTTTCATGCCTGAAAATCAATCAAATATAAATAATCAATAAAAAAAAAAAAAAAAATCAGAAAAAAAATATATGTTCAAACTTACTTTTGATTAGGTCGGTTCAAGTTGTTAAATCCACGACAACTAGAGTTTACTCCAAGTTCCTTGCGTTTTTCTTCAACTCCATTGGGACTTTGCTGTACTTTGTGTCGAACTCCTCCCATCGGAGCTCGATTTCGATTGTAATCGTGTCCGTGTCCCCTTTCATCCTCTTTGACGCTCTTTGACGCTTCTGCTCGCTGATTCCCAGGCCTCTGATCTTTTTGCCAGGTCCTGGCACTGGCTGGCTTGAGTGTGCTAGCTTCTTGTCTAGCTTGAGGCCGGCTTAAGCTGCGATTCTCGTTCGGTGGTGGCGTGTTAAAGGAGGGGCTGTCGATTGCTGGGGGTAAGATCGCAGGTTGAGGAGGACAAAATACTTGATTCGGTGAGGGGACGTTTTCCAGGGGAGCTGGGGGAATGCAATCTGGCTTATGGTTCGGCCAATGGATCCTTTGGCAAGTAGCACCACAATATGGAAGCCCACAACGACACCAATAGCCTGCCGGAGATTTGCAAATGAAGCAACTCAAGTTCAAAGAGGACTCGATTTCAGGTTCTTTTGCTCTCTGGTGAGACAACCTGACTACCAGGTTCAAAGGTGGCTGTTCGTCGAACATTCGGATGGCTCGCAACGCGTCCCTATGGAAAAAAAGAGAAATTTGTTTAGAAAACTTGGAATCTTCCGTTTGGAACGAGTTTTTTGGTTCAAGATTCATACTTTGCCACTGCGAAATGGACAAATGCGAAAGCCATGCCAGTGCCTCTTCCTTTCTTGAAAATGCCAACGACCTCTCCTGCACGTTCGAAAAGGTGCCTGATGTCTTCCTGGAAAGTTCAGAGACTTAATTTTAGACAATTTTTGTTCAAAAAGGAATTAAATAGAAAAGCAAGCTTTGTACTTCTTTAACATGGTGTGGAACGTTCCCGACGAATAAAGAGAAAACCCCAGGACGTTCTTTAGGCATCTCCAGCAGTCTATAAAGCTGGTCTAATTCATCTGAATCAAAAGATTCCTCAGAATCAGAACCATTTGTTGGATATTGGCACAAGTCAACATTCCCCTTATGTCGAGAGCCGCCATTGGATCTTCCTCGACCTCCAAACATTTTCACTAAACTAAAACGGAAACATAAGATAACGATAAGAACGAAAGTATTTATAATTTGACTTTATTATGAGTTTAGGTTAAAAGCAGCGTTTATTTAGGCCTTAAATTATCATTTTGGAAGGAAAAAAGGGTAACTTACCAGGCAATCAAGACGAGCTTATTTTTGAGCAAAGAAACCTCGCCACGTTTTTGATCCAAAACCAACGGAATCCGATCATAACAACGCTGTTCACTTTCACGTGCTTCGTACGAGCAAAACGGGATCCGTGCTTACGATTAGCGTTGACTGCGCACGCTTGAAAGCTTGACGTTGCCAGATTTTATAGTTTCTACTAATTAATTAAAATATTGAAAGAAATTGCGGTTTCAATACTGAAATAATATATTGAATTATGGCCTTTCTGAAAACCTCGTTAGGTTAGACTAGTTAAATAAATTATAAAATATCAAGGAAAATATCAATAATAAGTAAGACTGACAATAGTGCAAAAGGCGCCAACTTCAAATCTTGGCGGGATAGCTTAAGCAAGATTGTTAATTTCGTTGCTAATTTTAAGAGTTTTCCTGCTGTTTTATTATTCTATGATATTACCTCATATAGTTTAACCACATATCCAAAATATGTAACTTTATTGTTGGGACAAACCATAATACAAAAACCGCACCGAGCTTAAAATTAAAAAGAGAAAACGAAAGAGAACAGTTATTTTTTTTAGCTTTAAGTTGAGACTAAGGTAGTTTAAAGTCCCATCTACTTTATTGTGACTAACATAAATATTCTACTGTTACTAGATTCTTTTACTACGCACTAAAATAACGTAATTCTAACACTTATTATGTTACTGCAGGACAAACGACTGTACAAGTAGGGGCCTATTTCAAATTTGTGCGGGACAAGTAACATCGCCATTGCCAATTCGGCCATTAGATGGCATGAAAAGCCATGGCAAATTCACCCTCTGAACTAATGAAAACGAATGTAAAACTGCTTAGCTGAAACTATAATTATTTCTTTGCGTAATAACTGTCGATATTTTTAGCTTTTTCACTTGTTTACGGATGCAGCAATGGTAATAATTAAAGAGGATGCCAAATAGAGAAAATCATATAATTCTTCTCGATTTACATAAGGAAATTTAAACAAGCATAATCGGGAAAGTTAGTAAGAAAGCTTATTAATAGGAAAATTCGCTTAGTATGCGAATATATCTTCAATAAGGATTCTTTTCGTGGAGCTGAAATACGAGGAGTGGATTGGTTTATGTGTCACGGTCAAGCCCTCGCAAATTCCTTTATCTTGAGAGGTCCAATTTAGGTGACTAAGCCGCCAAGCACGGGCGCGTGGAAGTTATGTTTAAGCAGTTATAAATAGCCGAGCCAGAGAAGGCTTCCACAGAGTCCTTGTTTCTGTATTCCTAATCCTGTGGATACCCCCACATTTCTGCCAAGCTTCAGACTCACACATACGCACACGCATCCTTGTGTAGGCGAGTCCCCTTCCAAGTTATTAGTAAAAGTTTCACACCCTAACCAACGCAAACAACATCCTTTTTTTGCTTATCATCCAAACCTAACCTAAAAGAAAAACAAAGAAAAAAACATGGTTGTTATCTTTGGAAGGACTAGTGAATTCCCCAGTAAATGAGCCGTTAGTGACTAAGAAAAGTGTGTGTGAGAGTGTTTATAAGGCAAAGGTTTTTCCTCATTATGAGGCTATATTGGGGGATTGTTGTGGTTGTGCTAGTTCTGGTGACCCTAACCAGCTATGGGCAAGCCACCCCGGCCAGAAGAGGAGGAGGAGCTAATAATGCTTTGCAAGAACTACAAGCGCAATTAGATGCAGTGGCCCAGTCTCAAAATGCAGAAATACAAAGCTACGCTGCCTGTCGGATCAGCAGTCAGGAACTCTTGGCTACCGCCCAAGCGGCCGCCACCAATGTCCTCGAGAAAGGCGGTAGCGCCCCCTGCAATTCCAGTAATGTCACCTTAAATCATTATAATTTACTTTGCACTCTTGTTCTATGAGTTTTCTTTTGATCCTACTTTCTACTTTCATAGAACTGTAACAAATTGAACCGCTAGACAGATATACTAACCCAATCGCTTGATAGTAATAGTAAGCAAATTGCTAGATAGTAATAGCTATAGTAAGAGAATAGCTAAAATAGTGACAGTACTAGTGACAAAAACAGAGGGTAGCAATAGTAATTTCAATAAAATCGATAGATTCTAACGCTAATTTCAGTAAAATCACTAGATATTTATGCCAATGATAGATTCGCTCGATAGTAGTATTAACAATAACAGAATCGATCAACTGAATCAGACTCGTTAGAGGCAGGTTTCAGGTGATTGTAATGATGATCATGTTTGGCATTAAATTCAAAAGGAATTTTCCTTATTTTCTTTAGGAGAGGTTACGGATACTTTACATAACCTCGCCACTCAATTAGCCGACCAGTTTAACGTCATTAAGACGATGATCCTCAACGTGGAAGACAAATTAGCTCAACAAGAAGCGCAATACAAACGTGCCAACCGTAAACTCCACGGGGCAGTTGCCGAATTGACTGAAGCGGTACAAATGTGCCCCAAATCATCATCTGCAGTCTCCGTCTTCGCCCCAGGTGTCAGCAATCCCGGTACTGGCCCGAGTGGCGAGGTAGAAGGTCCAGTAGCTGCCCGAGAAAGTAAATTCAGTAAATTTACAATTTACAGTAGAATTCCTTTAACTCTTTTACAATGCTTTTAAGTTGGAAGTACAAGCAGGAACACTAGCTTAGTCGTCAATACGCCTAAGGCTGCCCCTAAACGGCCGTTGGCATCATCAGAGGGCGTGGCTAGTACTGGAGCTGATCCTGATGACGACGAAGAACCTTCTTCTAACCCCAGACAACTGGAAATGGACAAGTTTAATAGTTCTATTCATTTAGAGACTGGCAAACGAGTATTTACCTATTATTGGCAGGTAAAATATTCTTAAATTACTACATTGTCTTTAAAAAATATAGAAAATTCCGAAAGCATAGTAGTGAATCTCTTGTTAATGTTGAAGTTTGTGGAATTAAAGATTCTGCAATTTTCAAGTTCATTTGAATTTTTTTGAATTTTATTTTTGTTTGATTTTAGATTCTTGACATGGATTACAAGATAAATAGTTGGGGCACTCGGCGCTCGTTGCGCTCGCCGTCGTTCTATGTTTTCACCTACGGGTACATGATGTATTTACGAATCTACCCGCGTCAGAACGGCCAGAATGTTTACGTTCACGTGGGACTCACCAAAGTAAACTTTTGAAATTAGAGCTCAAAGTTCAGTTTTTGTAGCCAAACTAACATCTGTGTTTATCCTCATTTCTTTCTCGTATGTCGTGTGTGTCTGTTATTTTGGGAATGGATATTTAAACATGGGCTATCCAAAGGGCGAATATGACGAAGCATTGGAATGGCCTTTTACGCTCAAACATCGAATCACCGTAGTGGACCAATCGGCTAGTCCTCAAGACATCATTTCACGGATATGGGATCCTCAAGTAAAATAATAATAAAATTATAGAATTATTTTACAGAATTATTTACTACCTTTCTTGCTGACTATTCCTTTCATTATTCAACCAGATTTTTAAGCATTAAATTACTTAATTAAATTTAAATTTTTCTCTTTTGACCTTCACTTGACCTTCGAATGTCACCACCTTCAATTACTTCTTGAATTGACCTGAAAACTTGCTATATTTTATCGTTAACGCGAATTTTGGATCGATACCTTCAGTATTCAATGTTTATCTTTGAACTTCCACTTCTGACCTTCACTTGACCTTCAACTGTCAACTTCCATCACCTTCAAGCTTGAATTACGCTGAAAATCTTGATTTCTTAATGGAGACGAACATCTCTAGCCAGTATGGTCTGAGATGTCGATGTAAAATACGATCCGAAAGTTGTAAATTGAATTAATGTATATTCAGTAACATTACGTCGTTTGCAGTTTAATTGGCCTTGGGTCATTTTTTCTTGTTGGAGTTTCTTTTTACTTTTTCTGAAGGTTCTGGAGAGTGTTTCTAGATTGACAAGGTTGAAATTTTGATTCTATAATGTTCTGGGAATTGGACTGATGGCATTTTAATGGAATTATTTGTTGTCTTAGATTCTCTGTTCGGAATGGAACTGGAAACGTCCTACATCAGGCGACAATTACGAATGCGTGGGTTTGGGATTTCCGCACGATGATCTGAAAAGCCGTCATTATATCCGGGATGACAGCATCATAATCAAACTTACCATTTACCTCGACTAAATACCTAAATAAAATCGAACACAATAAAGAGAACTTGAAAAAATCCCTAAGAAATTGTTTGAACTATTCTGTATAACTTCCGGTGACTTCTGATTACTTTTCCTTAACCTTAAAATTGCTGACTAAACCATTTCCGATTATTTCGTCTGATTTTGTTGAAGAATATTGAGGAAAATAAAGATATTGCGAAACTTTTCCACTAATTTTTTAACATATAATTTTTTTTTTGCTGCCGTTTATGAGCCATTGGTTCTGTTGCCAAAGAGGTCAAGTGCAGAGTTCGACCCATCTATTCAGAGCATCACAAATTGCAGAGGACCTCCCATACTATATGCATCTCCCATATCTAGGAAGGTCACAAATTGCGCAGTTCCAACGGATCCAGTTACTATTTTCGCGCCAATGTCATTAGCTTAATATAGGCAATAATCCAAGGTCCTAAATTAAATTCCTACATACGAAAACAAGCCTCAGAATAATAACTACCCATAATTTACTACCTTAATTGCATCGTATTTTACATTACAAATTAACAACCCAAAATACCTTAATATTCTCCTTACATTTCTAGTTAATGCATTAGCAAAACGTTAAATAGTACTCGAAGATTTTGTTAGAAATGGTCTTAAATGATTAGCTAGAAACTAATGTTAGTAAATTAAGTTGTTGGGATGAGTGATGAAAAGTAACAAGAACTCGGTTTTTGCACTTTTTACTAAAGTGAATATGACTTAAAACCACTTTATATATTAAACTAATATAGCAGATAATATTCCCATACCAAATTTTCACTTAAACGTCGGTACAACAGTACTTTTCGGTTAATTGCGTGTCAAATCTGGAGTGCCACTTCTAAGGGACATTTTAGTTGTCATTTTCCTCAATAGATGGCAGACCCCGTTGTTTACTTTCTGGACCATCACCCTCGATGCAAAAAACCCACGAGTGTTTAAATTGATCTGATTTATGATCTTCACCTTGATTATAGTGTTTTGATTAGTTGCATGCGTTATGGACCGAAACGTAATATTCTTTGTTGGCATGGTTTTTGAAGTGGGAAGAGGACGAAGAGTCTGGGAAAATGTGAGACGTTCGTCCTCCCGAAAGCTCCGAAGCTGAAACTTGAAGTTGAAGAGATTGAGAGAATTATTGAATATGATGTGAATTACAAGGCCTTTGTGCAGTTAAACAAGGGGGAGAGAAGGCAAATATGAGATAACAAGGATAAATCCATGTAGTCCAAGGCCAAGTTAGCCATCAGAAACCGCGTCCCAGAAGACGAGAAGCTCTTTTGGGGGCTGAGAGCGGTAGAGTTGAAGACTGAGTTTTCACTTTTTTTTTCTTCTTCTTCTTTTAAAACCCGTTTTGATTTTCCGCTCTTCTTCTTTTTTTGTCCAAAGGACTTTGATTGAATGCTGAAAGTCTTTCTTTACGACACACGCCGCCGCAACCACGCCTTTTAACCATCTGATGAGCCTGGCATATGTTCCACTACAAATTAGAAGCAGAACTGTCCCCCCTCCCCTCCCAGCTTCCTTTTCTTCCTTGCCTTTTTGAAAAAGAAAGAATGATTAGACAGGAAGAAGCACAGCTCTTCCAAAGTGACACTTTAAACACAAACAAAGTTCCATGTGGTCTGCAAGGTAGAACAAAATGTTTAGAAATTCAACCCATACATCATACCTTAAACCTAAATTTATCAAAATTTCAGAATAGAAGAAATTCATGGAAATGCTTTGAAATCCATGGTTCAAAATTTCAACAATTACCGCCTTTTGCAACTAATTTGACTGTTATTTTAAATTGTGAAGCATTTGGATATTATAATAAAAATTAATTGAAGATTAAAAGTAAAGTCGTTCTAATCTTTTGCCAATAAAGTATTAAATTAAAATCAAGTTGCAATAAAAAATTTAACATTAAACTATTACATTATTTTCTTATTTGAACCGTTGCCGCAATGTAACGGTATAGTGTTTTAATTGGTGCCAACCTCTGTAAAAACACTGAAAACAGTACGAATCACTTCAATTGAGCTTAAATTGACGCAAAAATTATGCAAATTCTAAAATCAAAATCTCGTTCTCGAATTTGAAGTTAAACTCAAGTTGTCTAGTTAAACCTAGAGTAAACAAAAACTTGGAAGATAATTTTCAGTTGTTGTTTTCTGTTTTGAACGTCAAGACTTGACTTAGACGGATTATTAACACACCTTCGACATCAATTCAGTAGTTTCACCTTCAACACTGAGTGGTAGCACCTAGCAATCCAATCCATTCCTACCCAAGTAGCGATCCAGCATTCATTATAAATTCCAAACCGTTCGATCAATCATTTCCACAATCTTTCATATATTCCTATGAATAATTCAGTGAATCTTCCGCAAGTATCTGCAATTGCAGAACTTGCTCTTTCGCAAGAATCCAATCCAACTACCACAACTACATAACTGAAACCTAACTAATCACTAAACTACCAACTAAACTCCAACCCACACTTCTAAACCTATCACAAAACATTAAACTTCAGTTCCATTCAACCATTGAAATTCATCGAAATTTCTGCAAAAATTCAAATCATTCCAAGACAACCCTCCAAAGTACCAAAATCTCGTCCCAAAGAAATTTCTTCCGGAAACAAAATTCCTGAATCTCTTCCCCAAAACCGCACAAAATTTCTTCCGGGAAAACGCCCCAGTTGACAGAAATAGATACAGTAGGATACTCCTGTGAAATGACACATCCGCCTTTAATTTCCTTCTTCTCCTTTACCTTAAAAAAAAATAAAAATCGCCACGCAAAAAAAAAGAAGATCAAACTTTTAGGTGTCAAGGCGTCAAGGAAGGAGTGTTAGTAGGTCAATGCCACTGGACAAGCTTTTTACAGCTCTTCCAAATGTGCGCTGCTGACTACGTGTATATGTATCTGATGGATTCGGTTCCTTTTTCGTCATCCCAAGACCCCCCTCTTAGTGTATGGTATGCATCTACGTGTGTGAGTGTGTATGATGTGTGGGTGTTCTCTCCAATCTCTTCAAACTGGTTTTTCTTTTTTTTTTGGGGGGGGGGCCTTTTCTTTTTATGTCTCTTCCAAAAGTCGCTAACCTTGTTGTTTGTTGTAAATGTAAACCTTAAGGATTCAATTCAAGCCATTTCCTCAATGGGTTTCTTTTAAAAAAAATGTTTTACTGCCCCTCCCACACAGCCACTATAACCACTCCCAGCATAATGGCTTTCGGATGACAATATATAAGCGACCACAAGGACATCACTCATTCTCTATTCCGGTTAATCTTCTGGGTGAATGGAATGGCAATGAGCTGGATTTCTATGCATTTTCAATGAATGACCCAAACTCCAATTTTGTTTTATTTCATTTTGTTTTCAATTTAGGCGTATTTCTCCTGATACAGATTTGGAAGAGAGAGAGAAGAGAACCTTTTAAAAATAAAAAAGGGAAAAAAGGAACACTCCCACCCATAGCGAGGCCAAGGCCAATTTTTTGGCGGTTCCGTTTGAAGGGATTTTGTTTTTTATTTATTTTTCGAATGGTATTTTCGTTTCCATATTATTTACTTCTATTTTTCGCCCTTCGGAGACCTAACGCGATTATATTTTTGGAAGAAGGTTCTCTTAGGAGCAGACAAACATAAAGATGATCCATCATAAGATATGTCCCAAGAAGGTAAGAGGGTAAATGGGAACGCTATGCTGCACCCACTTTGTTTGAGTCCGCACCAAAATGGATTTCTTATTGTGAGAATAAGGTTTTGGTGTTGGGATATAGGTTACCTTTAGCTCTACACGCCGTTGGCCGTTAGGGGGTTGGGGTGGTCATATTTGAAAAGGTTCTTGGAGGAAGAGGGGGGAGATTGTGTGGGAAAAGGCCAAAAAGGCGCCATGCAGTCTAGTATGCTGGGAGAGAGCTGTGGTAAGAGCTTGAAAGAAACGTTTAATTCCAGAAAAAGCGAGACGTGAAGGCGCCAGACGAAACGTCTCTCGACTGGCCTTTTTTAGCATTTTATTTTTTAAAAAGTTGTGGTTTTGAGTTTCTGCTGAGAAAAGGAAATATTTAAGGTCCCGGGGAGATTGGGGAAGAAAGGAACAACAAAAGGTTATATTTATAATGTTGTATACAACATAACAGTTCATTGCCTTTTAGGTTTGTATTGGTTCGAAAAGCTTATAAGAAAGACACCTAATTTTCTGTGCTTTTTGTATGAGGCGTTTTCTGGGAAAGTTCTTACCGTTAGGAAAGTGACGCCACGCGCAGAAACAAAATGGCGGCGACTCTAGCCGCTTCCGGGATCCGCCATTTCCCGCTTTTTTAGGGCTTACTCAACCCAACTCGCGTTTTTTACATCCGTGGATGGCTGTATGTAACGTCATACTTGGATTTCATATAACATCGAGGGATTTTCTTAGAAAACGGCTTCTAATATTTATAAGACATTTAAGTCCTTTTGAAAACGCACAAAAATATAAGACAAATCAACTCAGTGTTGCTAAAACGCTATAGAAAACAGAATACAAATTGATTAGTGTTGTTTTCTAAATAGAATTGGTGAATTAATGTAATTTAATACTTACGTAATAGAATAAATGAAACAATAATAATGAATTAATATAATATAATGATGTAAGTAGTGTGGATGTAGATGTGGTGTTGATTGTTGGATCACTTATCTGAAATCGGATAGCTATCTGCGCAGAGCCAAAGTTTCACAAAGAGGGGGTGGGGGAGAGTTGAAGACGACGAATATAAAATAAGTAAGTGTTTAAGGCCAAAGAAGAGATTGCAAGGCCGAAAATGCTGTGCGTTTTCTTCATCTGCGAGTTTGGAAGCGACTTGTTCAATGCCACGGGTTCATTACTTATGGAAGCCAATGGGGAGTTCTCTTCACTTTTTTTGTTCTTTTTTTCTGGCGTTATGAGATAAGAGAAGGAGGAGGAGTAGTCTAAGAAGAAGCCGGGGAAGAAGAAGAAGTATATGGAAAAGGAGAGAAACAAAAGAAACGAAGGCTAAACGCTCAAGCCATCTTTATTCTCGGACATCTCATGTGTGTGTAAGATGTAGATGTGTATGTAAAGATGTGTTGGCGGACCTTCTGGCTTCTACCGTATGTTTGGCGGATCTCTCTATACACACACTCATACACCACTCTCCGAAAAGACCAGACAGGACACAAGGGGGGAGGGCAGGAGCAAGCCAACTCAAACGTCACGCGGACACACACATCTTCTCACCACTCTCTTCCTTCTTGGCTTATTGCTAAGTCTTGTTCGAGTTTTTCTTTGGTCTTGGGGATTCTTTTTTGGAATCCCGAACCACTTTTACTGCTCCTGGTCCACTTTTTAAACGACGAGGTCTCCACAGACAGCCTGGCAGACTGGCAGCGTCCACCTTCCGAGTCACATCTCTCTTCCAACTACTCTTCCGAAAGAGTATATCTTAAAGTCGAGGTAGTGATTCTCACATTTTGAACTCAAACTTGGACTTTGGTTCAAAGTCTTTCGATCTGTCAAAGTCGAGATCACTTCAACGTTACAATTTTACGCTGCAATCAAGTAAACCAAGTGAATCCCAAAACAAACCCCCGGTGTTAGTAATTGACCAGTGAAGGGGGGTCTTTATCAACGGGTTTCGTATTGATAGAAAAAGACTGTTGGAAACTTTGGAGAATCATGAGGAAGATGATTCAAATCGTGTGGCCCGTAATGATCCTTTTGTCGTTACCAATGGTCAATGGGCGCTCGGCAGGATCAGCAGGATCGGCGGCAGCGACAACGTGTCCCTCAGACCGTTTCCTAGTCTACCGCGTCACCTTAGTCACGCACTGGTCCCGGGAGTTATTCCCCAAACAGTACCCTGAATGGCGACCCCCTGCGCAATGGTCCAAAGTCATTGGTAAGATTAATTTAAATTTATTTTCGACTTTTTTCCAAGTTGCTTTTCTTGAAAAGCGATGTATTCGGCAACTGAAATTAAAGAGAACATTTGTTTTCATAGAAATTAATTAAGTTAGTTAATTTCCCAGGAAATTCATTAGTTTAAATAGGAATTAAGTCGTTTTTGAAATTCATAAATTTACGTTTGAAGAACAATGTGAATGAATGGGCAGTCTTTATTTGGATTGAATATAAAATTGGGTTAACTGAGAGCTGAAAGTTTGGTATTTTGTTGTATTGGGTTTTGGTTTTCAGATTAGGAAGTATTCCAATCATTAATCAATGATAGGAAAGCGAATCGTTTCGAGTGAGTTTTTGCGGACAGGTTTGGTTTCGCCAAAACAAGTTTGGCTCCTTAAGTTATGGAAAGAGAGCTTGCTGTCACAGCTTACGATGTTACGAAATGCATTGAAATCTCCTGAGAGGCATTTTCACATAGGAAATTCGGATTCTTAAATTTGGTTTGTGTAATTTTTTGTTTCATAAATATTCATTGAAACCTTTCAGAACGTACTAAATTCAATTAATGGAATTCTAGCTAGTGTATCAACATTACCTAAAAATTTCGCTTTACAATTTCACAAAATAGCAGTCAAACTGGCTTAGGGGAACTTACCCCACATATCGTAGGATCACTAAATCGTATTCCAAACTTCAATCTATTCAAAAATGCTTTTATCCTTAATGTCAGGGATATATTCTAGTAAATAGCTGTGTTGAAGGATCTGAGATTGAATGTTGCAAAAAATTGCAAAATTCAATTAAACTCGCCCATGATCTAAGGTGATCATCTTGCCATGATCTCTTTGCCTCGCAAGCTGTGCACCTAAATTTATTACTAATACCTTCAGTTCACCCAGGAACGTAAAATTCCCTTCATGTAAGCGCATATTCATAAATTATAAATGAACCAGCTAGACGTCGAACCAGATTTAGCGGAATACTGGGTTAAGTCATGCAAATGAAGACGTTTGTGAGTGACCGTCAGGAACCCTGGCAAAGGTTAGCGTCATGTGTTCATTCTATAGCGTCGACAGAAACGAACGTAAAGGGGGATGGGAGAGATCCCAAAAGACATTAAAAAAACACAGCAAACAAAAAGTTTCACTCAAGAAATAAAAAAGAAAAATGAGAAGCCGTAGAGTAGAGTTGGGACTTTTTTAACGAGCCACACCTTTATCAAGGTTGGGTTTCGAGTTTTGCGTTGACTAACGCAATACTCTCCTGCTCTCCAAAATTTCTCCAAAAAATAAACCTGGATAAACTTAGAGAAATACCTAAAAAAAAGAACAAAAGGAGTTTTTCCTCTCAAAAGAGTTTCAAAGAAAAATCTCAATTAAATAAGAAAAAAATATAACCTTCCTGCACCATATATGGTATAATCATTGATTAAAAAGAGTATTTTTTGCCACCAACGTGATTATACACCATATTTGGAGAAAGAAAAGGTTTGTGGATTTTTTTTTGTAATTTTAATTTTCTTGAGGCAGGTTTTGGGATTCTGGCCCAGAGTCCGTTTGCTCTACACCGAAGTATATAGAAAGTTTCAGAGATGCCAAAAAGCGTGACTCATGCTTATCAGCCTTCATCAGCACGTCCTTGTCTTAATGACTGAAGTAACGCGTTGATGAAGACGACAGGTTGTTAGTAGTTTTTTTTACTTTTTTTTTCTTGTGGTTTTTGGCTCCGATACTTGTGTAAAGCATATAATTGGATGAACTTTTCGTAGGTTTTAATTTAATTTTTTTAAAGTTTTTTTTATTGGTCAGTTGGTTCATTAGCGGGTGATGAAAAGGTTAAGTTGAGTTTGCGTTGGATCTTAAAAAAAGGAAAATAATATTATTTTAACGTAAAAGGGCGGTCACATGACGCGTCATACACACTGTTCCGGGTTGGACGCGAAGCAACTGCCGGCATAAAGGAATTCGCGGAATCAGGAAGGAGTGATTTGCTCGATTTACAAGCTCAAGGTGATGGAGGTGTTTTGGACGAGTTTAACGCACCCGCGATTATGACGGGAGAAGGGAGAATTGAAGCCGAGTTCTTTGTCGATGGCAACCACTCCAAGGTAAGCAATGAATTGTGCGATTCTGATGTAATTCCCATGAGTTTTCGAGTGATTCTATGTTATTTTTGGGTACATTGAAATATTCTTGCGTTTGCGAGTAGTTTGATTGATGTGAGTTTGGTGATTCTAAAACGATTCTGGACTTTTTAAGAGATTTTTTTTAAGTACATTGATTGGGAGCTTTTTAATAAGATTGGGGATTGTGTAAGGGCAATATTGATATCATAACTTGGGACTTTTGATGATTCATGAGGGATTCTTACTGATTCTGTGAGTTTCATAGCGATTCCTAAGTTTTCTGAACGCCAAATTCTGTATCCCAGTTAGCTCACTCATATAAGTGAAGCCTTCAGTAAAAATCTCAATGTTGATTCTTCCTGATTCTAGTCCTTGATAACTGATTCTAACTAGCTAAAATCTCCAAATTCAGCACATTCAACAAATTCACGAATCCAAGTCTCGAATCATCAAATTACTAACTTCACGTCAATTCTATCACTTTCTATCATCTAATACTTCATTTCAAAGTGAATCTCTTCCATTCCTTGAACTTTCTACAAAACTTTTCCTCCGATTCCTATGTCTATTTCAAACGATTTTGGCCTCAAACTCACTTTTTCTAATTCTTCCAAATCTACGACTAACTCCAATGAAACCAAACCACTTCCTCTCTTTGAATCAATTTTGGAAAACTCGACCTAATTCACAAAGAAATAACTCCAAATATCTATAAACTAATGGAATGAAACTAAATTCCACTAATAAGTTATTCAACTTTCCCAGGTGTCTTTGGCCAGCAGGGTGGTGCCATCCCCGGATTGGTTCATCGGCTTGGATAGCTTAGATTTATGCGCAGAGGGAAGTTGGATCGACAGCCTCGCCATCAAAGTAAACCCAAGCCCGAAAATCTCACCCAAACAACTAACAAACAAAACAAGAAAACAAATCTAATTTCAATACTCTTTTTTAGGTCGGACCACTCGACGCTGGGACCGACAACGGGTTCACCTTCACGTCACCCAACTGGCCGACTCAACCTGCTGAAAAAATCACCCGAATCACTTCCCAAGCTCCGAGTCATCCCGCCAACTCTTTTTACTACCCCGAGATGAAAGATCTGCCGCCACTTGCCACTTTCTATTTCGTTAAAGTGAGTTCTCTCTCTTTCTTTCCGACTCTGGAACTCTTCCCCAACCCCACCTTCTTCTTTTTTTGTGTATAGAATCTAATCCTATTAAATCCCTGGTCCAAAGAATCCTTAAAATCTGCTCACGGGGTTTGAGCTCACCTTTCCCACCTGGAACTCTATAAATTCTTGGCCCAAACGAGTGACGGTTTGGAATCCCGACCCCATTTGGGTCTTTCGGGTCATTCATCTGTCCTTAAAGCTCTTCTTTTAAGGGTGACACCTTTTAGAGAAAGAAAAAAGGACGTTTTGTTGGCAGACAAAATAAAAAAAAAATAGAAAAAAAAGAATGGAGAAAGTTCTTTAAATAATAGTCAACAAGTGGTAGAGCTCACTTTAAAGACACAAGGAAAAGCTCAAAAAGGCATTCCGAGAACCGTTCGAGACTAAACTTCAAGAGCTGGTCGTTTTGAGACTTGGAGTCATTAATTTAAACAGCTTTGGTGGCCTGATTAGGAAGTAATGTCGCTTTGTCAGCGATCTATCAATTCCCTCTAACGACAATTTAAAACCATATTTTAACGTCTTGTACCAAAGTCCTAATTTGGCGCATTTTTACGTGACCAAATTTGGAAAACGGTTTTTCCTTCTTGATTTACCATTTAATTTCTGCAAACTTCCAGCTAAAGCTCCTTTGTATTCCCTTTGGACTTTTCTCAATTAACTATCAATTTTTGTATCATACATCCTTAGTTTACAATCAATTTTCCCAAAATGTTTTCGTTTATTTTTGAATTAGGTATCGATATTATATTTCATTTCTGAATTAGATTGATTTTTTAGTCGTTTTGCCATCGATTTCTATTTTAGGTTTTTGAATTCGATATCGATATTGAGAATTAGGTTTCGATATTATTTACAAGCTTGTAATCGATCTATAACAAAATTTGTTGGGTTTAATTTAGTGAGTTTAATTTGTTGGATCACTGCTTTTAGGTGAAGCAGTACCAATTGTCTGAAGAGTTCCATCTGCCACCGCCATTCAATGCAGCGCCCAGTGGAGTGGAAAATGCGGAAACGGTCATGAGTTCGTCGCCCGCGGGAGAACAAGAGGAAGTAGCGCATGCGTTTATCAGCGAAGAGCAGAATAACGAAACCTACCGGAAAGTGGAGAAGAAGGTGAAGAAATCGGGCAAGACGGTTATTACCAGTACTAGCGGCAAACCCAGCGCGTTACTCAAATCGTTGGTTGCGGAATATAGCAAGAAGGAGAATCGCGGACGTAACAATCGTCGCTCGCGCAAGACTCTGGGTAATTTTCAATGATTCTAATGATGCTCAAGAAAATTCAACCAGAATTTTAGGAAGGAACGGAAGACGATTTCGGAGGGAATCGATCTGATCCCATGACTCGATCTTTGATCTCCGTGGTTCTTATAGAATCAAAGAGTCGAATTCTTGATAGAAGCTTAACTTGAATAGTAGAATCAATGTAAAAGTTGATGAAATAGATTGCTAAACTGTCGAAGAAATCTTCACATTCAATCGAGATTCACTATAATCTTAGAAAGAATCGTTACCAAATCTTACATTTTTCGTAGACCTTTCGACTAATACTTCTACATCGATTCCTATAAAGCTCAAGCCTTTTAAGCTAAGATTTTAATGATCTAACTAATTCAATGATCTACTTTCATCTGAAGTCCACTTACAGTCGATTCTAGTTTAAAATACAGTACTAATATGAACTGAAAAGAATCGATAAAGAATTAGAGACTGGGCATCCCAATTTGAATCAACTCATCTTTATCGAGTTCAAATACTTAGAATCGATAATTCGAGAATCTACAGAGTCAGCCAATCTTACAAAATTATCTCTTCTCTTTCAAGTAGCTGGGCGACCGCGAGCTTGTGAAGTGGGGGCGTGGTCAGCATGGTCAACTTGCAGCAAATCGTGCGGAATCGGAGAATCAGTGCGCACCCGCAAAGTGGTGGCGCCAGCTCGGCGCGGCGGTGATCCTTGTCCCGCGCTGGAAGAACGTCAATGGTGTGGTTCCTCTCGAGACTGCTCGCATAACTACTTCGACTGGTAGAATCAACGATTCTCCTCTCCCCTCTCTCCCCCTTTAGGGAAAATTCTGATTTTTTCTTATATTTCCTCGCATTTATTTCCGAATCGAGCTTTTAACTTATTTGAAAAGAAAAAAACTGCCAAGAATTTTTGACATTTGAGACAGGATTTTTGTTTTATTAATTATGAACTATTATTATTATTATTACTTGTATATATTGTCTTGCTCAAATAGGAAACAAGAGCTTGCAAATGTCATTTGCTGCCCAGATTTGTTTTTCTTTGAAAAAAAATGGAGGGCGGAAGCGTGACTTGTAACATCCGGCCTGATGTGATGTCAGATGACGTCACGCGGCCAAGCACGTGTTCCGGAGGCGGGAAAAGACGCGCCTTTTGCCTTGCCTGCCAAGCGCTGCATGGATTTAATTTCAATGTTCTTGTTGCCAAGCCAGAGTAAGGAAAAGAGTCGTTCTTTAAGGAGAAATGTTTTGGCGCTGCACGAGCAAACGCGTGCTTAGTAATTTTAATGAACGTAAACGTGAATCATTCCTGCATAATTTATATTTTGTTTCTCCTAAATTTAAATGGCGGCTTTTTGTTTAAGGTAGTGAACCTGAACCTGACCTTTTCAAACTAGTTGTTCGAAGAGTTTTTTTCCTTTTATTTTATTTCTTAACCTATTGAACTGAACACGTGTGATTTGTTGAAGTGTATATATCAAAAGCCAAATTAGGATGTTAATTAATTAGTTAGCATTTATTTTAATATGGATGGAAAGATTTCAAGAGGATGCGCTTTGAAAGTGGAGCTTTGTTGGGCTAATTATTTGTGGCTTATTAACCTATGGAATAATAAGGGGCCTTTGCGCGAAAAATTGTGTGATATTTGTAAAAAACAAATTTATGTTTTAATATTTGTGGCGATGGACAACAACAACAAAAAACACTAGCCCACCTTTATCAGTGCCAAGTTTTTTGCTAAAATGGAATACTACTTTATTGGAAATAGAACCCTTACAAAGTTGTATGACAACCGCCTTTTTATTTCTAATTTTTCCAGGAAATTGGACTTTCATCGCATCGGGGAACATTGTCATATTACAGGAACGAGTTTTAGGAGCACCTCATTTATTAGCAAACCCCTTTACAGAAAGTCTAATTGTCTCTGTAAGTAAAGTAAATCAGACGTGGAAAGCTTTAATGATGTCCAAAGCCTCACGACAGTTTTAACAGGAAATTAGTCCAACAGGAGAAAAACCGTCCGCTTTGGGCGGTCAATTCATACGTTGGGTACGCGGTGCGCTAAAATTCGGTGTTTTTAATTTGAGTTTCTTTGGAACTTTTCAACTTGCGAAGGTGACGAATTTGTCTAAAATGCGATAAGGGCGAATTTTGAAAACGCAATCAAGTGTTCTTATCTGCCAGTACCACGAAAACGACAGGCGTAAATTATCTACTGGCGTTTGGTTTGGGAACCGAAGGACTCCGTTCACATCCACAAAAACATAATTTTATTAATTAACTTTAACAGTATTACCTCAGTTAGCTTTAGTATTCTATGTAATTCGAAGGAAAGCTATAGTATTCTAGCGAGTAATGCACTTAGTAACGAAAAATGTGCAAAACGGAGTTTAATTTTTATAGTTCCGGATAGATATTTTTGGATCCTAGCTTGTGCTTCCAAAATTCAATTCTTTAAGACTATTTCTTAACAGTAATGTGTATGAGTAATCCTAAATGGAATTGTATATATGCTTCTTGAGTATTAGAAAACCGCGAATTGAAATACGTGAAACTAGTGGCTTACGGTCAGGAAAGTTTGAATTCAAACTGAGCGCTCAGAAAAAGAATTTTAAAAATTTCCTTTGTAAAAGTTTCTAACAGTAATACCTCTTAGATCGTTACTAAACTGAATCAGTTGAAATTGTTAGTAAAATGTAATTAGAGACTTTGAGAAATCGAATTCATGTTGCATGACCGGTTAGTTCACGTTCAGCAGGGATTCCCCCGCTTCCCAGAAAATTCACCTTGGTAACCTAATCTGTCTTAATCATGAAAACATACATTTACTGGCTTCACTCCATCTTAATTATGCGTAGGTAATTTCCTAGGAACTTTAATCACGGTAAAAATTTGTCAAAATTAATAACACTTGACAATGAAAGATTCACCAACACCAATTTGGTCTTGCTTCTTTATTCCTTTAACAATCCTCTTCAGAATACGAAATGGTAATAATAGTCTGCTACTAATTGCGTGTGTTTTGGTTTCTTATAGGGAAGTCGAAGTGGCGAGGTAATTTTTAGGACTTTGTTTGGCCTTGGGTTCCCATGATGGCCCAAGGAGTAGACGACGGAGGAGAGTTTAGTGTTTAAGATGTGCGATGCGCGCTATCTTGAAGTGTGGTCGAATCCCTTGAATAAAAATGCTCAAAGAAAAAGACGGAACGGACAAACTTTGAACATGGAGGCAAAAGATAAGTCATGTTTAGTCTATGCGGGATGCTGCGCTGCGTGTTGTATATTTTTCTCCGCTCGCGCAATGCCCCCCCCCCCCTTCCCAACATGTATTTATGCAAAGTTGGCGTTTTCCATTCATCGCTTTCGCTCTTTTCCGCTCCGCACATACAATCGAAACGTACTTATCCTTCCCAGCATAGTCAAAGTTTATAACAGTCCTATTGTTCACTCCAATTACTTCTCAAAATATCTTCCTATTTGTATTTACACGTTCGCCTGAAACGAAATTTCATTTTCCGAACTCTCGAAAGCGGAAGCTCGAAGTACTGCACTTCAGAAAATACTTTTAACAGTAATTTAGGGATTTTAATTGCAAGCTTAAAAAGTTAAAGATGTTCAAAACACTTTGCAAAATTTTGCAAACCGTCCATAATGCTTATATTCGGAAAACGGAATAACAAGGATTAAAAGTTTTCTAAAAAAAACGCATTAAATTATCTTCTGTGAATAATATTTGAGGTATTTGATGGGAAGTCTAAGAGTTTTTTGAATTTGTGGACAAACTTGAACCGAAATTTGCCAAATGGGAATTGATTTTCCTTACGGGAATGTAGCATTGGAAAACTCAGGATTCAAATTCCGTCATTGGAATCAGAAGCTTTTGAAAACTTCTTCGTTCTAAAAATCAAGCCTTACTTACTCTTAGCTGGTACATCAAAATTATCTCAAAATCTCCCTTAGCGAGTTCGCAAATTGCAACCAAACTGGCTTATAGGAACTTAACCCGTAGATCGTAGGATCGTTGAATCGTACTCGAAACTCCAATTTATTAAAAGATCCTTTTATCCATAATACCGGTATGTACTTTAGTATAACTGTGTTGCTCATTTTGCTAGAAAATAATTTCACCAAAATTTGCAAAACTCAATTCAACTCTCCTACGATCCAAAGACTGGGGTCTTTCGATCATATAGATTCAGACTATTTGATCTAAAGATTGAGGTTTTTAGATCATGGAGCATGGCAAGCTAGTGCAATCATACCTAGTCATTGTCACTAATCATTATCACTAATACAGTCATGCAATGATCGATTCACTCGACGCTCATCGATACATTGCAAACTTGAAAGTTCAGAAAATTCCTTTTCCCCTCTATAAAATCCTGTTTGGTGAAATGCTACTATACCAATTTAAATAAATTAAAAGAAAAAGAGGGAAGAAGAAGAAGAAAAAAAGAAGATACAGACTCGTCTGGATCGTTTGTACATGACAAGAAATGTAGCGTGACTCATGGCAGATTGGAAACGTGAGTTGGGCAAAAGACAAGAGTGATGATGGTATTGTTATAGCGTCCCTTCTAAACGATCTTAAAGACGTAAGGAAACTCTTCGAGGTGACGTCAACTTTTTCCAGTATTTCAACTTTGGAACACAACTCGCGCAACTGCTGTCTCCAGGCGCGAGTTTTTTGGCTTGCCTTAAAGAAAAAGAAATTAAATACAACTATACTCGACACAATACGAGTCGACGGATCATGGCAAGACGAGTACAGGATGAAAGATATAGTATATTATGTTGCTCTTAGGCATGGTAGACATATCTGCTGACGTTGCGAATCTTGTAACAACGATCTGATCCTAACCCATCCCTCTTTTCCTATTTCCCTTTCAAAGTTTCTCTTTTGGTTTCCTATTCCTCTAATACCCCCACACTGTATCTTATTATTCTTCAATATTCTTATTTTGTTACGTGCAAACTTTCTTTATCGTGGTGGAATCGCGCCATTCACGTCCCTCCCGCACATGACGTAACAAATCGAGTCATACTTGGCCTTTGAACTTTGTTTTGGAAAAGGATTATCTTCCAAATTCGCAAAACAAGAAGACTTCCAGCAAGGCCAAGTTAAAAGCCAGTACGTTCGTTGGGTCGTGATGTTTCCACTTTCTTGTCCCGGGGAGTTTGTGGCGGGGGTTCTGTTTCCAGGAAATCTATGGGTTTCCGTGGAATTATACTAAAGAAGCTTCATACTCTCTCAGACAACCCAAAAAAATACAGAAAAAACACAAATAAAATTTTTCGAAAGGGATGTGGTTGGTTTGAATGGTCAAAGGGATTTCCTACCTTCTTAGAAACTTCCCTAAAGGACTCTTTCGAATTTCCTAGACCAGCTGACGGGACAATTTTGCGGTTGGGAAGTTCGAGATTCTCCGAGGAAACCCAAAAGGGACTTTCCGACTTTGAAACTTCTTGTTTATAGTATCCAATTACCGAGCTTTTTGTAAGCAAAGACGGGAAATTCACGGAACCAGAAAAAGGAAGATGAGTGGAAAGTCCAGACCATAATGACGCAAATGTTTGTTTATTCTCATTTTGCACAGAATTGGCGTTAATTTTGTTTGGGGGAGAACGTGTACTATCCGTGACTTTTCCAAGTGCTAATTAAGTGAACGTTCTGTTTAAGCTATTTAGTAGTCGTTTGGATATAAGGAAGTTTGGAAGTTATTCTTAAGTTGATTTAGAAGCATTTGGAAGTGATTTGCAGTTTAATTCACTGTAAATAGTTTAAAATATTGAAAATCTTCATTATAATCACTTTTGCACTTGGAATCCGTTTAACTCAAATCGCTTGCACCGAGTATTTATAACTCAAATCAGTCTGAATTTCATCTGCCATTTAAGTTTTCAATCTTTATCATTTAAGTTTGTTTGGAAATTCGCTCAATTCTTCAAATTCAACAAAAAAATTCCTTGAAACTCAATTGAAATTCCTTTAAATTGTCATACCAATCGCTTAGAATCAACTTCACTTCACGGAAACTTGAATTCATACTAATTTTGGTTAAATATCATTGAATCATAGTAAGTTTCTATGAAAATCCTTTAAGTTCACTTAAATCCTTCTGCAATACTTTGTACTTCATCATTTATATCATTTTTATACGCGATTAACGTCACGATTAGATAATAAGCAATTAGATCTTAGGTGATAGAGTTTATTCGTGTAATTAAGCATTGCCAAATGGATGCTTCGCTTAATCAAACCGAAAATCGAGTTAGATCACGATATACAAAACGGTAGGAATACGAATGACTGTTGTCTATCTCAACTCATTGGTTTGTCTACTTCCTGGCCAAATTCTGCAAGGGATCGTCTAAACACATTTAGATGGCGATCAACAATGGCATACGAATAAGGGATGTTTTATCGTCCCGCGTTGCTTTTAGCTTTTATGGAGCTATGAAATCTACAACGTAGTGAGAGGAATTTATGATCTTGCGTAAGTCAGTTTAAAAGCCTTGTTAGTTTCTTTTTCCTTCTTTACTCTTCAAAAATAAAATATAATAATCCAACATTTCCTAACCTAACATAAGAAAAACAAGGAGAAACAGTACCCTCATTGTTAGTATTTTTAAGAATTACAAAAAAATTAAAATTGAAAGATTAACAACATCACGACATTGCTCAAAAACCTGTCGCGAGTTTATAAAAACACGTGTATTGTGTATTACACCATCTGTTAATACTTCCCCCTGCCAAGGTCTTTCACTTTTTGGAATAGTGTCAACAAAAAACTCTAATGTGATGATGATGCTCATTATCACCTTGGCTTTGGCCAAACGAGGAAGCGTGACGAAGCGTAAAGGGGAATTCTTATTTTTCAATTTATTTAGTTCTGTATATAGTTAGTGTCTAGAATAACTAGTGAAGATTCGTTCATGAATGAGAAACTTTTCCTTATATTATCCTTTTTTCCAAAACCCTCAACTCCAAACCTATAACTCCGACCCAAAACCTTAAATCATGATTAGGTTCGAATCTCAATCGTTAATGTCACCTTTTAAAGGCTTCACAGACAAACGTCAAGGTTTGAAAACAGCGAAAAGTTTGAATTCAACCCTTGGGTCACCTTTCTAGCCTGGAAGGCTCGGTGTAACATTACGAAAGTTGAAATTTAGGTTCATTTTAGCTTCAACAGGCACAATTCTAGCATTAAAAACGTTTAATTGAGATTCTATAAAAGTTCTAGATTCACTAAGTCTATATTCAGTAGATGTGAATTCAGTAGATGTAGAATTCAGTAGAATTGGAAGAGGCTCGATGTAACATTACAGGAGTTGAAATTTCGGTTAATTTTACCTCAATTTTAACCCATTTTACCTCAATTCTAACTCAATTCTAACTCAATTTGACTCATTTTTAACTTAATTTACATTACACAAATGGGAATTTAGGTTACTTTCAATCTTAATATGCGCAATTTTAGCGCAAAAAAGGTTTAATTGATATTCTATACATGGGAAGGTAACCGTTCTAAAATATTGAAAAAATAAAATAAAAGTGCATTTGCCAAGTGAAAAGGAGGGAATCGGACAAAAACAAAGTGATGGAGGAATCGATAGTGAAGTGATGGACGGCTTGGTTTCCTAATACTCGAAGTTGGAATTGTGAAGTAATTTTCCCTGTATAAAAGAACGTGGCTTTGTATTTTGCAAGGATTTGCATATGTTTTACCAGATTAGGACTGTCAGGTAGATTACTTTCTTGGCGTTTGGAAGAAAATCCGTGTCAAGTTGTCAAGTCAGATTTGACTCTTTTGGGTTTAAAATATGCCTTTTGCAAAATACACATACACGTGTTGTTTACTTGCGTCTTTGCACAATAAACTTTCTGAAGAAGAAGAAGAAGGACACGGTTTCGGTGAGGAAAGGTAAAAAGTTTTTCAAGGAGTGGCGTTGACACCTGGTGAGGCCAAGGCAAGGAAGCTGTTGGACAGGTCTTCATTCATAAAACAGGCCAGCTAACCCAACTTTGGACTGTCTCATTTGCATTAGAATCGTCTTATTGCCTTTTTCTAAAATACCTTTTCGGTTCTTTTCTTTTCGGTCTCTCTCTTTTCTTTATTTCTCTGCGTTCCAAAGTCTGGGTCTCTCTCTCTCACACACTCTCTTTGGCTTACAATTCGTTCTTCACGCTCCATCATGACCTAAACTTATTACCATTATCACTTCTCACGCTTTTCTCACTTCCATGAATGACCTATGGGGCCTTTTAGATTTTTTTTTGTTTACATTTTTGGGGGTGTAATTGAATGTCTTGGGGAGTCAACTGAGTTCTATTTGGTCCAACTTGGGGGGAATGGAAGGATCAGTTTTTGATAGAATTTAGGATTTATTAGGGGTAGGATTTTAAACCTGTTGGATTGCTTCTTTGGAGGTATAACTTTCTAAAAACATCAAGTGATTATAAGAGTAAGTTATTAGGAATTGTTGATTGGATTACGACGATATTTTAGTCAAGTTATGAGGTTGCAGCTTGATTGCCTCTTGGAATAAAGAGTGCAATTGAATCGAACGTGCATCAGTGGTTTTTCATTTGGTTTTATTGGAATTTAAAAAGTTGAGGGTTGTTTGTGCAAGTTTTGTTTGTTAGGATGGAGAGCTTACTTTGCTGCAGTGAAGTTTAATGTTATTATGGTTGCGAATGTAAGTTTCATTGCTGGAAGCACTACAGACATGGTTGAAAGTTTGACTCTCATTGTTGGAAACCTAACATGCATTGTTGCAAGTCTAGTTTTCATTTTTGAACCTATCAGTATTGTTGCAAGTGTAGCTTTCATTGTTGGAAACCTATCACGTATTGTTGCAAGTATAGCATTCATGGTTGGAAACCTAACAAGCACTGTTGCAACTGTAGCTTTCATTGTTGTTTCATTGTTGCAAGCCTATTACTTCATTCTCGGAAGTACTTTTCCATTGTTTAGACCTTAATTTGAATGGTTTGACGTGATTTTCATTGTTGCAAGCTTACTTCATTCTTCGAAGTAGGTTTAGACCTTAGTTTGAATGGTTTTACGTGATTTTCATTGTTGCCAGTTACACCAGATTGTGGTCGGTCTAGTTCAATCTTATTGTTGCAATTCATCACTATTTTGTTAAAATTAGTATTTGTTAAGCTATTATTTTAAATGTACGTTTTAATAATATACTTTGGCAACAGACTTACTATACGCCAATCTTATTTTTTTTAATCTATGCTTAATTAATAGTAATACTATACCATTATAATAAATTAAAACTCTATTTTGAAGTTTAACAAAAGTTTTGTAAAATAATAAAGAATTGCGTACTTCAAAATAATACAAAAACGATCGAAGGGAACTTTAACCCTAATTGAATGATAAATCTCTCGTAAAGTGCAATTACAGCATTTAGCGCTTGTGACGACTTTGATTGAACTTTCTTGCCGGATCCATTTATTTATGTTTCTTGGTGCTCAGTTCCAAGCAAAAGCTTAGCTCACCGGAAACCGTTCAAAAAGGTTACAACAACTATTCTCAAACTAGTATTTATATTGTTTTTAACAGTCCTGTTCACTTTCCTGTTTAGGTAGTGGAGCACAGACACGCGCTCTCTTCAAATATCTCTGTATACTGTACACATATATACATATATGCAAATGTAAAGATTCTGGCCTCTCCAAAAACGAAAAAAGACCCCTTGCCACACACTACGTTTGCGCTTTTTGGGACTTGGTTATAGTGCGACTATATTCACAACCAAGTGGTCAGTCACGAAGCAGACTAAGCTCCGTGCAGTCACGCCAACTGTTCCCTCTTCTTCAGAACCGTTAAAAACTCCTCGAACTCCTTCAAACTCACTTTAAGATCCTTTCCAAAATTTTCTAAAAAATTCAAAATAATTTTAAACCAAACTGCGACACATTCGGTCAATTTGAAATCCCACAATGAAATGGGCACTGGTCTTAGTAGTGATTGTAGGATTCAATTCAGCGGCAGTCGTCCGCAAAACGAACACAAATAGTGCAGTGGAAAGTGCCTCTAAGGATGATGTATTATTCTGCCAACCGGATCACTTAACCGTTTATAAAGTAGTGCTCAACACGTACTGGAGTCGCGAGAAATTCCCCAAGCACTACCCAGAATGGCGGCCACCTGCACAATGGACCAAACTTGTTGGTAAAGAATCACGTTTTCCCTTTTTCTTTCACAACTTAATTGCATTTATACAAAGTATACATTAAAAAAAACATTAAGAAATTCCCCTGTTCCTTCCGTTTGTTTTTATCAAGCTTTAGTTTCATTTGTGTCGGTCCTAGACAAAAATGAAATTACAAACTAGAATTGAAATGTCGGCCCAGTAACCGCCCCCCCCCCCCCCCCCTAAAAAAATATTAAAAAATTAAGTGCACATCTGGGCAAAACCTAAGAAAGTCTGGGTTAAGTTAGAGTCCATGGAACCATGGATCCCTGATTGTTCGAAAAACCAGATTACGCACACACCCCGGGGCTCTTTATTAGGACGTTATTCTTGGCGTTGATCCGGTAAACGCGTCGTAAAAGTCCTACGAGTTTTATTTCGAGCTACAAATTTCTGGTATGAGTCAGTTGAAGAGTCGAGTTGTAGTCTTAAATTAGTCAAAATAAAAAAAAATGGGAAATTTACAGGCTTAATAACAGGAGTTATAGCACGGTTGACTAACTCCGAGAGTCTTAAATTGCAACGTGCTTCAATGTTTTTTCTTGGAAAAAGAAAAAGAAAGAGAAGAATGTTCGTTATGTCTCTCGACACATGAAAGTAATTACCTGGGAGGAAGTTGAGCTAAAAATGAGCTTGTGCTTGGAGACCCAGGACAATAGCCAGTTTACTTCAAATGGCCTCCGGGGGAGCTTAAGATCAGTGGAAGAATTTTTGTGGTCGCTTGCCAATTTTTTTTTTTAAATGAGACAAAAGAGTTTTGGAAAGAAAAGGAGAAAAGGAAGTCACTTGGCCCGCTTCCGACATGCGTCGGGCATGCAAATGTCGATCGTTTGTTGATATGACCCCCTTTTAAATGAGCAGAAGAACTCTAAAAGAGGGAACCAACAGCACCATCTTGCTGATGAGTTTAAAATCGAGGGCAATGGGTAAATGAGTGAGTCACTTTTACGTTGGCCCACATTGCAATGAGTCTTTATTGGGATTTTTGGAGACAGAAATGAAATAAAGAGGGAGAATAGGACTTGGGGGGGGGGAATTAGCGATTAGACATGAAGTAAAGTGGTGTAAATTAAAATTTTTGTTATGGGAATAACAGGAAGGTCACATGATGCCAGTTATGTGTTGTTTCGACTTGGGGAAAAGGCTTCTGAAGGATTACGAGTTTTTGCCGAAACGGGAGGCAGCGACCTCCTTGATGCGCAGACCCAAGGCGAAGGCGGAGTGTGAGTATATTTGGTTATTTTTCTAAACCTAAGATTTTGAACATATAATTCTGATATAATTGTGAGTAGACAGTAGAAGGTTTGAATCTTAGTTGGGAATTTTTTAAGGTGTGTAGTTGGAATAGTTTGAGAGACAGCTCATGTTAAACTTGAACTAATTTTTTGAAGCTTCGTGACCTAAGGAGGGAGTTAATAGTTTACGAATTATTAGAATATATAGATTCTTGGAATACAATTTTGGAATAATTGTGGACACATAGCAGAAGGTTTGGGTTTGACTTGGAAATTTTTTAAGGTCCGTACTTTAAATACTTTGAGAGTTAACACATGTTGAACTTGAGCTACTTTTGTGGAAGTTGCGTGAACTAAAGTCTGGGTCTAAGGCGGCCGGCACTAGTTTTTGAGATTTTACCTCCGCAATTTGCAGTTCGTTTCACATGAAAGTATTTTTGTAACACATTACACTGATCCCTTTATTTCTATATAAATCTATGTGTTTCTAGTTCGAATAATTTTGAAGATATTTGCACTTCAATTCCTAAACCATTTTTGGTACAGTGCAGTTGCGGCATACAGTCCCGCGTTACTCGTGGCCTGTCTTGTATGCTACACATTTGTCATTTTGTCATTTCATGTCATTTTGCGCGCCAAAAGTCAGGTGTTTTAGGTCGTCAACTTCCGCTGTCCTTAGTTTTACCGCTAAAACCAAGTTATGATAAAAAATTTTAGCTCGATATTCAAGACAGATAATTACTATAAAATGCTCTACCTTCTAGATTGAGTTGCTTGTCTTGTAGGAGCTCAAAACTGGACCAAATAAACATTAGAGTGCTTAGCTTATTTGCGTTGTTATTTAATATAGGTTATCTTGCGTATAATGGCTATAGGTATGATGAATTTAACGCCCCTCCCGTCGTGACCGGCCAAGGACGCACAGAAGCTGAATTTTTCGTGGATGGAAACCACTCGCGGGTGTCACTAATCGCCAAAATGGTTCCATCACCCGACTGGTTTATTGGCATTGACAACTTTGATTTATGTATAAATGGAAAATGGTTGGACGGCTTAACCATTGAAGTATGAAACCATTTTCCCACCTCCTAAAAATCCCCCTTCCGCCCACAATATATATATAAAAAAATACCCTTCCATAAACATATTCATTTTCGGTTATGCTAATCGTTCCTCAAATGTTTTAGGTGGGTCCGCTAGATGCAGGCACTGATAATGGATTCACCTTCACGTCCCCTAATTGGCCGACGGAACCACGTGGTATTGTCAGCCGAATCACTCCTAAACATCCTAATCATCCTGCGTCATCGTTTTACTACTCTCATTTGACAAGTTTACCTCCGATCGCCTCCTTCCAATTCGTCAAGGTGAGTTGGAGTAAAACCTCTTAAAATATACAGAAAATAACTCAAAGTAAAAACAAACCAGACAAGACGATAAGAGGCAAACGATCGATCCCTGGTGAGGTTTTTTGACTTGCTAATATATGTGTGGGTGAATTTAGGTGAAAGAATACGAGCTGTCAGAAGTGTTCCATTTGTCCGAAGACAGCATGGCCAATGACGTGATCCGCATGGAGGATATGAAGAATTACCATAGTACATCGAAACCAGTCTGGACACCCCCAGTCACCCCGGTCGCCACCGTCAGCAGTACACTAGCGCCTCAAGTGCATCTACCGCCGCCTCTCAGCAATGCCATCACCGATCCTGTGGTGGTCCACCCCGCCCAACCGTCGTTGAAACCCAACAGGGCGCAACACGGTCGCAAAAAGCCTGCTTTCGACTCAACAGTTACAACGCAGAAAGTTGTACAGCACCAGATGCCGTCAGCTGATAAACATGCAGCCATTACTCACATCGTTGACGTGTACCAGAAACAACACAAAGCCAAACATCACCGCGCTAATGGCAAGAAGACAATTAAAAAACTCAGTAAGTTATTTTTTCCAGGATGTTTACTTTTTATAATTTTATTTTTTTTAAATAATAATACTTTTTCTAATCAATCCAATCCATGACATAATCTGAATTGTGACGTCATTACAACTCAATTAGTGTCAATAGATATAACCTTATTTTGAATATCTGTAGTAAATTACCCAAGCTAGGCTAATTCGGGTTAATTTGATTTGAATGTATTTTGCAACTTAAACTTTCGTTTGCAAATTTCTAAGATTTTTATAAACATGTCTAAATATGTTTGCTTCTAATTTTAGGACTGCCTCGTGATTGCCAGATGTCAGAATGGTCGGACTGGTCACCCTGTTCGAGTTCCTGTGATGTCGGGGAAAGTACCCGAACAAGAACCGTCGTTCACCACGCGCGGAGGGGTGGTTTACCTTGCCCGCCATTAAAGGAAGCTAAATGGTGCGGTTCTGCCCGGTCTTGTTCTCGGAGTTACTTCAATTGGCGTTGAAATTACTTCCCTTCCTTCTTTATTTTATTATTTTCACCCCCTCTTCCACCTTTTTATAGCTAAGCCGGATAGAATTAAAAATATAAATATTATAAGTGTTCTTGTGGGGGTGGGAAGCTTCTATTAAAAAAGAGTTGGTTTGGCAAGGAATCAAAGGGCTATATTTTGAAACCGGAATTTCATTTTTTATTCTAATTCTTTCAAAGTCAAAACATCTTTTATAACGAAGAGAAGAGGGAAGAAAATAGTGAGCCAAGGTTTTTGGAGTCTTGCCGGAATATTTGTGCTAGTTATTTTATGACGTCGCTTAAGAACTTGAGAGAGAAAAAAAAGATCAAATATTATGAGAATTGTGTGGGTTTTAAATAAAGTGTTTTTTTTTATTATTTTTATATGCATGTTTATTCCTGTAACCCCCTTACCCTTCTCCCCCTGAGAGGTTAATTGAAGGTCAAGGTCCCTTTTTGTAAGCAGAAAGAAAAGACAGGAGCCAGAACCTACAAAAAGCCATGTGGTTTTTGTATTTTTATTTATTTATTTTTTGGTACAGAGGAAAACAAATGGGTAATTGTTATTACAAACAACCCAGATGTGTTTTTGGTGGGCTTTTTAAAGCGGGTGACGAGAGATAATGATGTTTTTCAGCTCGCTTCAGAAAATGATATATCTTGGAAGGGTAAAAAATCGAAAGTAACCTGGGCTCTGTGATACACTTAAATACATACATACTTACCAAACGTTGTTTTACTGTAGTTTTTCAAAACTGAATTGATATGAGTTTTGAGGATGTTCATACCAGATTTAGTACCAGTTGCTCTTGGAGCTTTTATTCACCTCCAAAGGCTAGGATAGGTTCAGAGATTTTCTCAGAAACATTTTTCGTTGCACTCCGGAGGGGAACAGCGGCGCCACTAGCTGACGCGGCGGTAGCAATTTCCCTCCAAAGGGGAATCTTCACTAGCTTCATGCCTTTTAGTGCTACTATTGCTTAGGTTACGGGATTTTTCTGAGAACATTTCGTTGCACTTTAGAGGGAACAGCAGTGCCATTCATTGACGCGGAGGTATCAATAGCTCCACTTTTGTATACTGTTAGCGTTCGGAGTTACGCCACATTCTAAACAGTAACCTACGAATCAAGAGCAATACTGTCATTCATCGTGCATCCTAAAGAGTCACCCACGAAAGCTTCTGCACTACGAATGGCGGTATTATTCAAGATCGCGAGTTAGTTGCTTAGAATGTGGGGGAATTCCGAAGTGCCGTTAGCCTTGCCCAAACATTGGAGCTGAAGGTTACCCTTAGCACAGCAGGAGTTGAAGAGCTAAGCGTAACATTTTAGCGCTAAAGGTATTGGCTTTTAGCGCTGCATTGTATATTATTATGTATATTGAATAATTAAAATAATAACTTAAGTTTAACCCAAAACTGGTAATGATTTGAAATTTATCAAATCAACTAGTAACAGTATCAGCCACGCAGGCTAATCCACACACTTCCCAAGGAATAGATTTGATGTTGAATATTTCGTATATCTTGGGTTGTGAAAGTCACAATTCACATTCCAATTACACAACAACAACATTATCACCATGTCGCCAACATGAAGATGAACCATTAATGTCGCCATCAACAGGAAGAAAACACGAAGTGAAGACCATTCCTGCAACGAGCGCGCTTCAAAAAAGAGCGCGCTCGCAATGGCACGAGCGAATTGCATATCATTATTATTATTATTATAACATGACATTTATAAGTTTTGCTACACTAAGACGCAGATTCGCTTTATACTAGTTTGCGCTTCCACTCACTAGATTGCAGTATTGAAAGAGCGCGAGCGTGCTCGCAAAAAAAAGAGCTCGCGAGTTGCAGCTCTGGTGATGACACGGCATTCATTCTGACGCTACTTGTTATACGGATGGTAAAGTATACTGAAATAAGGTAATGCAATCCCGATGTAATATTGAATAAAATAATCGTAATGGATGGTAGAATGATAAAGAACTTTCAGTTTCGAAAAAGGTATGTGTGGTGCTTCATAGTCAGCCACGCCAACAGAGTAGGCGACGAAGAAGGTGAAAGTCTGTGAAAGTCTGCGTTTCTACCGGTTCCAATTCATTTCATTATATGGGCTTCCAAGATTACATGTGAGCCAAAGCATGTTATCCTTAAGAGGATAAGAACTGATCGTACAAAAAAATCGTGCAAGAACTTTCACTTATTGCTATCGGCTTCGAGCAACCCGGCGGTTGAACAACAATATTTGCAAACAGGAGGCCTTCAACTATACGCATTAGGGATACATCATCCCTTCACAGGTCTACAGCCAAATTTCAGTTTAGAGTCAAGGGTAAGTGCGAGTAACATTGATGTGTTAATAGTACTACTAGCACGAGAGTCGCAGTTCATGGTTGAAAGCGTTAGTTTCCTTCGGGATAAAACAAAGCAAAGCAAAGAGATTCGGGCAGAAGTTTCCTTATCACATATCTAGTGCTAACCCAATTATTATTCTCCACAGTTTCCTTTTTCAACATCGAAACTGACCTGTTCTGTGAACTTCGTCACTCAATAGCCCTTCGCCTCCCTCTAATGTAGCCCCGAACTCTTTAATATTCTAAACACAAGTCGCCTTATCGACCAAGGACACTATAGTTAGACTACACCGTCTGTATGTTATGCTATCACGTGTATCAAATACAAAATGTAAGCTTCTCAAATACGCCTTACATTTCTTGTGATTTAGTGTGCGTTTTCTTATGTAACAAAATTCTTAAATGTATTTTCCAATGAAGACCCTTCGTGGTCTGGTTTTAGCTGGGTTAATTGTTAATGCGAGTCAGGGTCGACACGACTAACCACAAAGCCGCACATAGCATCCAGTTCAATTGAAAAACGAGGCTGGAAATCCGAACCGGGTCCTTCTTTCATGAAGCAAGTACCTTTGTCATTAGACTCACGGTACGAGAAGAAGTTGCATTTCCGAGTGCGCAAGCAGGCTAACCCGCATTGTTCCCCGCTAGTAACCTTGGTAGCTATCGTCTTATATGTTGGGTCTTCGAAGTCGCAATCCAAATCCCACTTTACTAGACCATTGTCCCCTTCTCTCCAGGTATGGACCATTACCGTAGCCATCAACACGAGCAAAACACCCAGTGGTAAAGATGCTACATTCATCATGACAGACTTAGGTCAGAAACCTGCAATAATGAAACGATATCTGTACACTAGAAGACCAAAGACTCGGAAGACCAAACGATGAAGATCCTAGAAGATCAACATCATTAAGAGATTAAAGCACAGTAAATAGGTTTCACGAAACCTATATACTGTGGCTAAAAAACTCCTAATGAATACATCGCTGTGTCTTCGGTGCAATAATCTTGAAGGAACTTACTGTTTTAACAACTATTGAGAGTATGCGAGTATTTAGAACGCTACGAGACTTGTTTCACTCAGTATGGATGTATACCAAGAGAGGATCAAGATGGACTGTTCTGACACCAGTCAATCCGAAGCTTCCTTTATAACACTGCTCTGATGGAACCCAATTCCCAGGAACTATAAGACGGTGCTGGGTAATACATATGCTGCAATAGAAAGTATCAATCCTGGTTCTTGCGTTGGAAACGTGTTTTCAGAATCTTGAACAGGTTTTTTACCATGTCATTAAGATTGCCAAACAAGTCTGAACTCGACAAGTTATAATGCTTCCTGGTTTCCTTCAAGGTATAGGACTTAGGCGAAATCCCCGTACAAGCATGTTTACAATCGCTAGCAAAAAGCTAAGATTGAATCCTGTTTAAAATCTTAAAACTTAAGATTGTACCATGTCATTAAGATTGCCAAACAAGCCTGACATCGACAAGTTATAGGACTTCCTGGTTGCCTTCGAGGTATAGGAGGGAAGACCCCGTATAAACCATATTTTCAATACCTAGTAAAAACTTCGTGTTATGCTGTGCTGTGTTCTTTTGCTTTCGAGCACAGAACACTTCATTTCGAGCATAGAATCTTCATCACTTCACTTCATCACCTCATTCTAACGCTGATTGACCGATCTTGATCACAGCAAAAACAAACAAAAAAATTTAAAATCGTTCAAAAATTCCAAACAAAATGGGTACGGAGCTGCAGTTGAACATACGCGACCGTTTATAGCACGGCGAGGACAAGAATTGGATCCTTGGAAACAGTTACGAGATTTGTTTTCGATGATTAACTTTTCCGATTTTCTCAAAATAATTGGAAATATATTTCCCCCAGAAACGAAAACACGGAGGGTAGCGAAGTCATACTATGGTTAGTGTTCGAAATGCTTTTACAATGTTCTCCCCTTTTCTGAGCTAGCCAGTTCATTAATTTGAGGTCAATCGACGCGAGACTTGACGAAGCCGCAAGTAGTGCCCTGTGCACGAGAGGGTGTAATATTGGAACCGGGTCCTTTTTTCAAGTAGCACTTCCCATCGCGGTGAGCAAAGAACTTACAAGCACGATTGGCGATGCAGACACCACCGCACTGCTGCCCAGTACTGGGCACACGGTGGAATGTCGCATATCTTGGGTCATGTAGGTCACAGTTGTTATCCCAGCTGATCAGGCCACCGTCACCGTCTTGCCAGGCATACACAGCTACGGTCGCCATCAGCAGGACGAAAACAGCAAGGGATGACATCACATTCATGTTAGTGGATTTAATCTACAAATGTAAGATTCTAAAGTAATGTAAGAATCCACATACATGCGTTCATTACATTTCATTACATTCATTTCATTAATTCATACATTTCATTACTATGCATTACATTCGACTCAAAAAGACCATTAATTGAAAAATCATTAACTCAAAAACATTAACGGTTTGGTAAAATTGTTAAGTTAACTTACTTTTTCTAACAAAGGGTTGGGTCAATACTTCAGTGAAACACACCAAGAGAGGTTGAAAGAACTTCTTTTGTATCACTATCATTCCAGACCGTATTTATACGATTTTCGAAGCCTATGTCAAGGCTAAAGGATGAAGACATTGTTTATAGAAGAAGGGTACAAGAGACAGTAAGTGTTTGTGACGTGATAGTGAATGTAAACAGTTCATTTCTTGTAGTTTGTAATCTTTAAGTTGAGCCTGAATAATTTTTACATGTAAACACTATAGGCTTACAATCACGCGTAGCCCTTTGATTGTCTAGATTTGGAATCGAGTCATAGAACTCTTCAAAACATCTATTCAATCTCGCCAACGCCCAGCATCCAACACCAACATGTACTCAATTGAGCAGCTAACATAAAGAGTGCATGGTACAGATTCATTCTGTAACAAAATCAACAACCGCAAACCTTAATTATCCTGGCCCTATGGATTTCTGAATGCAAATAAATATTTGTCTTACACAACTTAGGGGACCCACAAATATTTGTCACTGTCGCTTCTTATCTAATCTTGTGTGAGTGTTGAACTTGTTTAACCCTTAAGAAAGGAGCCATATGTTCCTTGCAATATCTTCTAGGATTGGATCCTCATGTATACTTGAGGAAGTTTCCATGGGACTATATAGTCTATACTTTGAAACTACCTTTCAGCTTTTTTCATATTAATTTACACTGTCTTTCGGAATAAGATTGTATATACTGTCTCGGAAAATTATGCCAAGGTCCGAAATGGTCTACTATTACGTACTGTACCCCTTCCCCGCCTAACTTTTCAGATTTGGGTGTAATTCCCACTAGACTACACGACTCGAATTACTATGTCTGTAAGTATTAAGTGAATTTGGGTACGATATTTTGCTTAAAGCATGAAGTTGTTCAATAGTTTATTTAAAAGTACTGGAAGAACACAAATTGGCAGAAAACAAAAATAAAGCTATTTATTTTCGCAAAAGTGATGAAGAAATTCGAAGTATTCTGTGGTATTTTCTAACACTTTAATGATTCGCTGTTCTTGCTTTAGACTCAGACCTTCGCTCCGCCGCTCGCTATGTAATACTTAGTTCGTTCCCTTTAGTAAACAAACATTACTAAGTTTACAGCCTTAACACTAATTTAAGCCTAACGAAATCCTTATAATGACTTCAAAATGTGATCTCGAATTAATCGAAAAATTCAAACGCGTCATTCTCCTGCTTAAGGATACAAAACCCAATCAAACCGTCTCGGAAAACTGCTTTTTCCTCTTAGACAAAGCCTTGGATCACATCAGCAAAGCGTTAGCATCGGACAGTAAACACTTCCAAACTTCATAAAAAATTTACAACTGCTAACTTATTTTTCTTAGGCTTTTATACATCCTTTATTAAATGCCCCGAAGTTATAAACTTCCTAACTTCTATATTCCAAGTTTCGAGAGCCACAACCGTTCATTCACACGTGTTAGTCTTCGCTTTGAAACTCTCAACGCTGTTGGCCGATACCCATGTCAGATTCCTCCATTTAGAAGCCTTAAAACTTCTCCCCCTTCTGCGCCAATTGGCCGACACCACTGCGTTAGATGACAATTTCGTTAAATGCACTTATTTGAAGTTCCTACTCGTCGCAGTCAACAATCCTTGTGGTCTACAATGGATTCTTCAAAACGGTTAGAAACTTTCGACTTTTTAAAATTATTTCTCTGGGTTAATTTAAACCCTTGAATCTAACAAAGTGAATGTTCGGGTGTGTTTTCGTGTTTTCAAAATTTTTGTAGAGTTTACGCCAGTATTATTCGGATGTCTGCAAGACGCAACCATGTTTACTGTCAAAGTGTCTCGCGATATTCTCATAAAATTACTGGAAGCGAGTCGAGTTTCCTATCCTGATAAATGCCAAGCGATGTTAGCACAAATTGGTCAAATAATCATCAAAAGCGTAAGTTTTGAAACTTTTCCGGAAACTTCAAATCCCAACTTAATAAGAATTCATGAAACATAAAGTAATAGTAGACATAGTAGACTTAATTGTGTTATTCGTTAATCAGGAACATCCGATTGAGCCTTACGTGGAAATTCTGCAAATATTTTTGGAAAAATCACCTTCAGTCACTTCAAAATGGGTTCAAGACCTTCAAATCGAAGACAAACTCGTGGTTCGCATCTTAAAAGACGATAAACCTGAAACTTTGGTGCGAATTGGTTCCTTCTTATCTTGCTACTACGCTAAGTGTTTCTCTGTTCCTGCCGTTTCTGTTATGGACCAGAAAGTAATTTTAGGAAAAATAAATAAAAAAATAATAAAAAATACCCTTTTGCTTTTCAGAATTTCGAGTCCAAACTTCTTAAAATCATTCAGGTGTTATTAACAAGAGGTTTTTTAAGACCAGCATTGCAAGTTTTGTCCAAATCATTACTCTACTGTGCATCAACTCCTGATTGCCCTTTCCGCTGCCAGATTTTATACCTAATGGTGAGTTTCTGAACTTAATTTATTAATATCTTTTTTATTTTTCTAAGTCTCCACCTGTTTTTGCCCATTTTCTTAAAATTTAGTTGTTTTTTGTAGTTTGTGCCTATTATGATGGATACAGAATACGTGTCGCAGTTCTATGAGCATTACGGCCAGTTTAGAGCCCAGTGGGACAAGAAGGCGTGGCCTAACGTACGTACAATGGCTGGAGTATTGCAAGAAATGTTGGGCAAAACAGCAGAAATCCATGACTCGACTCATATCGTCTTAGCTGGCTTTCAAAACGCAGCTCCTGCATTAGATAAGGTTACAAATTATTTTCTGTAAAAATAAATCGCAACAATTTTTAGAACTCTTTAATCGATAATATTCTACTTGAGCTTCTTTAACCGTAAAAAATTGATTTTTAAGCATTGTTAAAAAAACGACACTAAGAATCGTTTGAAATTTTTAGAATGCTTTGAAATCGAAACTTTTTTAGATGTTTTTAATCTTCTTTTAATTGTAGCGTTTCAAAATCTGTTAAGTTGTTGTAAAATTAAATTTATTTAAATAGCTTAGTGTACACTAGTTATGTCGTTAACTACGCATGTTTATCGTATTTAATCTTTGAAATCAAATAGTGATCGCTCGTTTTATTTGTATGTGGAAATTAATTACGTATGTGATTACGTACGTTTATAAAGTTTATATTATAAAGTTTATATTATAAAGTTTACAAAGTTTATATTTGCGCAGGGTTTGTCGGTGGATATTTTCAGGGCCTTAATGTACCTCTTTGGCTGCATTAAATCGCCTGCTTCACCTCGGAACGCCGCTATAGTGGACTGTCCGACCATGGTTTTGACTCTGATTAACGTTTTGTGCCATTTGGTGGAAACCAGAACTATTAGATGGTGGGAAAGTGTGGAATCCGTTTGCCTAACCGCGATTCTTAACATGCTTTTGCACCACAATCAAGAATTAACCCCTCAAGTAAGTTTTCGTTCACCTTCCTAAACCAAAAATCTTGAATTACTTCAAAATTTTCTGAAAATTCGAGTTATAACTGGGAATTCACTTTTGAGCATATTTTTAGATTGAATTTCTTATACTTTAAAGTCGAAATTAACTAAATTTCCATCAGTTAACGCACTTCAAGGATCTTAATTTTTACGTAAATTTTCTTTTAGGTCGCATGTGGGGCGTTAAAAGCCTTGAGATTTTGCATAACTCAATTCCTGCACCCAAATCAAGCGCTATTAGTCAACAACTTGGAAGACTCAAGCTTCGAAGATATTGCCAAAACATTAGCTAAACGCATGATGGACGTACATTGGGAAGTACGCGATTCCGCGCTGGAAGTCGTCCAAGAAATGGCTCAACTCGCTCATACGCGTAAGCTCCGCCTTGTTTTGGGCGTTAAATCTTATAAATCGAGTTCTATGTCGTTTTTTTTAAAAGGATATCCTGCTTTTCGAAGACTTTTGCTTGAGAGCCAACTCATAGATCAAGCAACAGAAGCCCTTAACGATTCTGACGCCTATGTACGCGCTAGCGCATGCGCAGTAGTCGCACAAGCGAGTTGGTCCAACGAACTGTGGCAAGCTAGTAATGAAAAAGTTGACATTGCAAGCCAACTTATACGAATTACCAGTAATGACACTGAAGGATTAGCGCGTAGAGCTTCTGCGCAGGCGCTACTTGTACTTTTCAGCGCACATCGATTCCCGTAAGTTCAAAACTACTTACAAATCCTTGTTAATTTCCTGTCGTTCTACAAGTGTACAAAAGTAAGAAAATTTGGGAAATTAACTTACGTAAAGAAATGTACGAATTTAATTAAGGAAATTTAAGAAATTTAGGAACATTAGGAAAAATAGATCAAATTAAGAATAATGTAAGAGAATTTTATAAAGTTTTGCGAAATTTTGAACATTTGTTTTGTACATTTTTCGAAGATTATTAACCACAATTTTATTGTTTTTTCCCCTTAGGAGCGATAAAAGAGAAGAATTATACGTTTGTATGAGTAAAGCAGCACAGGATTTGGATTGGGTGGTTAAGTTGGCTGCACTGGAATTCTGGGAAGCTGTAATGCAAGAAACTTTGCTAAGAAAAGGACTCGTGGATGGTGAATTCCCTGACATAATCTTCAGCGAAGAAAAACAGAAAATTGTCAAGTAATTTTTTTTTCGGTTTTTCTAAAGCCAAAATTGTCTAAAAACCCATTTAAGTTCCGTTTCTAAACATTATAACCATTCTTATTTTCTTAGGATGGATGGTCGGGAGATTAAGAGGAGTTTGGAGCAGGTTTTAACCATCTTAGGCCATAAAGGATGTTTGGCGATTTTTTTAGCGAGCGCTGATGATTACGACACGAAAGTGAAAGAAAAAGCACTGAATTTACTGAAATACCTAAGAAATTTACTTGCCAAATACGACGCATTGGACCTTACTATCTTCCCCTCCAAATCAAGTAAAGCTTTCCACTTTACCAATCGCCGAATTTTAAGCGTTCTTGTCTTTCTTGAATTCATTTAAATTCAAGCTAATTTTGTAGTTTTTCATGAACTTCATTCCCGTTTGGGAAACTAGTTCCATCAGATTTCTATCTGAACTAATTTTATAGAAATTAGTTCAGATGATCATTCTATTCACAATTTTCATGAAATTTCCTAAGAATTTAATAAATATTATTTGTTTAGCACCGATTCCTGTGATCAGTATGGATATTGCCAGCGTGGAAACGACTTCCGATCAAGGCAACGGATCGCTGACTTCTGGTTCTACCGAAGACGATTCGGATCGAATAATTGAATCGATTGTGGACGAAAACGACTTGAATTTAGCGCGTCAAATCATAAAACCCTCGTCTTCGCCTCCGAATCAGTCGGTTTTGACGTATCCGGTGATGGATATCGACCCCGATGACTTTATAAAGCAGATAACTCACTTTGAGTTTGATCAGCTGTTACAAGAAGCCAGTCTTTCTTCAGATTTACATGAAACGAACTTGGATTTGCTCGTGGACGACATTTTGCTCTGTTTAACTCCCAATTCTAACCAGTTGGAGTCTGATTGTTATTAAAAACTTGAAAACATAGATTTTCTTTTTGGCTGACGAAGAATCAACCTAGAAATGGCACATACCTTGTATTTTTGTTGCAAATATATACTTGATCATTGGAGAATAACTTCTGCTGCTTCTTCTTCAACACCCAGGCATCCTTGTGCAGGGCAAGTCTTTTTGCCACATTTGCAATGAATTAAGGGAAGGTAATGGGCACTGTCCCACCCACCCATCAAGTGGAATTCACATAAAGTGTACAGAGTACAAGGTAGGGACGGCAGTCGCGAAAACTGGTACAATAACCCACGCGCCTGAAATGTGAAAATATTCGAACAATTAACAATAACACTTTTAAAACTTGAAATTCCCAATGTTTCGACTTACATCTTCTTAAAACCCATCAATACAATAGTAATAAGCACTTAAATCGTTCACTTAGTTAACTTTTTACTTAATTTAAATAATGAGTTCTCAACACAAAACTGCGGCATGACGCCCGCGTGGCTAGAAAACGTTCGACTGTTTGAAAACAAGCTTAATAATCCGTCGTCCAGCGCTGGAGCCAATGGACGCTCGCCATTCATGCCTAACGTAGCGTTATACAATCACACCAATATGCAACTTGGGAGATGACGTCGTGGAGTACCAACGGGATTGCTACTTTACAATGACGTCAAGCTAACCGTTACTTCCAGCGCGGGAAATTTGAATTTAGACCGCCTAAAGTGATTGAAGCGTCGTATTTCAAGAACAAAGCCGTATAAAACGGCATAATTAGCGTCAAGATTGTTATTTAATATACTATGCATTATTTAACCTACTCTGTATCTAACTATCTAACTGTATCTGTATCTAACCTAACCGAATTAGCAAAATTAGCTGATTAGAGTGCATAACTAACAATACTTCTTCAATTTAAACACAAAATAGAATGAAATAAGACTGAAATTCAAATTGTTTCCAAGTTTAAAGTGAACTTACTTTCCGTAAGACTAGTTCCGCATCCATATGCAAGGATAAGGCATTGAAATGCAGGAGCATTTCATCACTCTTCATGCGGGAACTCACCACTTCCTGCCCATAAATCGCAGTAATGGCTACAGCAATAAACAACTGGAAGCGTAGCGTCTGGTGTGTACTCCAACAAGCCTCCCATATCTGCAATGCTTCTTCTTCACAAAACTCTCGTTTAAAACACCTACAACGTACCAAAACCATTAAACTTCCTTTCTCAAGCTTAATTAGTATGAAAGCTTTTTTTTTACAGTAATATCCAACGATGACAAAACAACAGATCCAAAACGTGCTCCTCTTCCATGGTCTGCAAATGGGCGTAGAAGGCCGGAACTAAAAGTTCCATGAGATCGCGTAATAGTGTGAGATTATGGTCCATATCAGCATCCGTTGGAGAGCAAATGAAGCACGACTGGCGCATTAATGCGCTAAAACAAGCAAAAGCGAAAGCTTCTTCAGCAAAAGTCGATAAAAACGGAGCCAACAAGTCAGACATGCCCTGGCAGTAGCCAATTTGAGGATCGTGCAACGCATAATTGAGCAAAATTCGCCTACAATAAAAAAAATAGTACTTTTAATAAAATTCAGTCAAAATAAAGTTCAAAATGTAATTAGTATTTACGTCATTAGTTCCAAGTTTGGATTATCTTCACCCGCATAAAATGGGTTAGAACGATCTGTGCGAATCACATCTTTTTCGACTGTGCATTGGACGTTTTTCCAAAATTGAACCCTTTCTTCCTCTCCCATATTTAAACGTCGAATCCTAAGAAATTCAAATAACTCTTTTTATGAATTCAAGAAAATATGTGATCCGTAACTACGTAATATCTAACTATCTAATACATTCAATAAAAATCCAGTTATTTTTATAAAACTTACTGAAGATTCCGATAAATTTGGCGTTGTTGATTCATGACTAACTGGCGATCTTCATTAGTGGAATTAAACGGAAACAAACCGAGTAAAAACGGCCATACTCTAACCCTGAGATCCGACTGAACTCCTCCAAAAAATACAGCCTAAAAAACAAACGCAATAATAATAAAAAAATATAAAGAAAACAAATCGAATTTTACTTTTCGAAATAATCCTTCATCTTCTAATTGACCAGACAAATTCACGAGTTTTTTCCAGAAATACTCATCCACGATTCCAAGCGATCCTTCTTCAGGGTGTAACTCAGCTGAGGAAACATCCGGTCTAATATAATCACATTATAAAGTAGCTCAAATTTCTTTAATTTTTTCCAATTTTGATAACTTCGTTTTTTGACTTTTAGGACATTTTGAGTACTTAAAAGAAAGTTTTACCTGCAAACGGTGAACTGAAGGAAATCCAAGGGATTGGAATCTTTAGGGGCGTTGCTTTTCTGACCTTGGAACAAACCATGCCAGGATTCCATCACGGAAATGAACTTTTCCAACCCGCCATGATGGAAGTGCAGCATCTTATATTGTCCTTCTTTCGACACAATCACCAATTTGCCAATAGTTCGTTTCTTATCCTTACAAAACAATCGTAAGCTCTTCATTTGACCTGCAAAGACCAAAAATAGCATACATTTATTCGCAATTCCATCAATAATTCATCCTATTCCTCATTAATCAAGTAAAATCGGCATTATTGAAGTAAATTGGTTCTAACTGGAATCAAAGGGGGATTTTCAAAGGAATCTTGCCTAAATCAGCAGTAAAAATGGACGGAATGAATCGGGTGCTTAGACTAGGTGACGTAGATCCGTTTTCATCCTCATTTTTCTTAGCTTCTCCAAGAATTCCTAGAAAATTCCCAAAAAATAATGTAATAAATCTGTAAAACAAGTTATAAGGTTTAAGTTACGTAAATTGAAGTCCAAAATGGAACTTAACGACGAATCAGGGCCAGACTCAGGTTCTCCATGCAGATCTTCTTCGATAGTGACTTGGAAAACGTGATCTAACCCTGTCGAGGAACCAGAAACGTCCAATTTGGAGTTTAAACTGTCTTTTTCTTCGCCAGATTGGTTTCCACTACTTTTGGAAGCGGAATCTTCCACTTCTAATGATGGTGTACTGGTTAGAGAGGCTCTACTTGACGGTCTGGGCGTGGTGGAAGTGCTAATACTCCTGCCAGGTGACCTGTAATTAAAATAATGATCAAAAAAGCTTTTCAAATAGGAATTTGGTGATTTTTTCCTGATTTTTACCCGTTCTGGAGCTTGCTTTCGGCAGCTCGAGGGTATTTTTGAAGAGTAACATTGGGGATCCAGGTTAAGACCAAGGTAGGAGATTCTCTTAACCCTTCTTTCGCTAAATGGCAGCGAATACTTAAGTATCCTGGATGACATCTGTCTTCGACTTCGCGGAAATTGGCTGGGGCGTGTACACAGACATGATTCTTACCTTAAAATTAGAGAATAAAATATTTTAGTGATTACAGAATTGGTAGGAATTTTAAAGAAATTTATAGAAATGAAAATTGAATTTACTAAAAACAATTTCGCCCTCTTCAGCTGAAGGGATTTCAATGGAAACGGGACCTGTGGGTGATCTACTGCCAATAAGGCTTGTAGCACGCTTTAAAAGCCCATGAAGAGGCATAGGCATTGTTAAAATTCGATTGGATAAATGGAGGAAATAAAACTAATGAGTTATTTTTAATAGATTCACGATAAATACCACTTTAAAACATATTTTTTAAGACTATTTCACACTCTTACACTAACCACAGTCTTTACGAACATAGCTAAAATATACTAAAACAGTTTAACACAATTTACTACTTTATTTTTGTTGATTTAGCGAAAGAAATGGTAAATTCGACTTGTGAGTGGGAGTTGTTTTTCCCAATTTTCCCAAACTCCGCCCTTTTAAAGTGAAGGGAGGCGAAACGGTGCAAATAGCATGAACAAAAAGCAAACGGGTAAACCGAGACGAAAAATGCGAATAATGAAATGCGATAGAATCCCGAAAATGTTACCGAACTTATAATTACGACAATAATGATGAGAATGGCGTATAACCTTGCCATGCAAAAAAGTAAAGTTGTGGGCTGGAACTATAAGAGAACAGTCCGAAACTAAATAATAAATAACGGTAAATAGTTAAAGAACACCTACAAGAGAATACAAGGTCACAGATCGATGAATAAACAAGGTTGCATAGATATCAAAGGTCAAGGATAGGAGACCATCGTAGAGAAGAAAGGGTTAAGTGGTTAATTAGCCTGGGGGGATCACGAACGAAGCGAGTGAAAGTAACGCAGAAGAGGAGGTGAAGAGCACATGTTTAGAGGTGGCTAACCTAGGTGGTTAATGGGCTTCCAGCTAATTCATAGAGTCAAATTGATCACCTCTGCCCCAACGTGCTTGGCGCAAAGTTTTGAATTCTACGCTGAAACATTTCATGTTCACTAAGAAGAGTGCGATTCCAAAAACTAGAAATGTAAAACGAACCTCAACCACAAAACTTGTTTGATCATAAATTCAATTTAGCCTTATTGAATCATCAGGTGGATTTATGTTTATATTCAACTTGTTATGCGATTTCTGTATTGCGCTATGATAAACAAACGCTACATATTGTAGCCTTGGCATATATAAGGATGCTATAGTATCAGAAATGGATCTTGTGGTCCAACTTCAAGGCTAACATTACGGTGGCAACTGTTCCGAATCGGCCCCATATCATTAATACGAAGGCGTGGCGCGTGGCCAAGAGACCTCACGTTACGCAACTGAGTCCAAGATCTAGAAATGCAAAAGAAGCTGATAATCGCATTGATACAAAAAGTGCTATCTTCTTGAAAATTGGTTCCAATCAATGTGCCCCCGAGTTAACCGCCAAGCATTCAACCTTACTTAAGATACGATAAACGTCTACTTTTTGGCTATGGCTTGCCCATAGGCCTATTGTATAGTGGTTCAAGAATTGACTGCAAAGGTTGTCTAAGCATTGAGGATAGACTTTCAAATCTATTTAACAGGCCTAAGTTGTTGTCAAGACTCGCATTCCTTAACGAACATTCCAGAAAGGTCTTGCAACCGGAGTACAACTACTACATAAGTTGTAAGATGTCTAACTGCCACATTGACTCGACGGATCCGGTAGTCACAAGTAAAACTACACGACAGGCTAATACAAGTGAAGACGTTCTGCGTGAAGTGAACCAAAACTTGCCATCAGATGCACTTTCGGTTCTGGAAAAGTTGGAAAGACATGGAGCAGACTCAACAACTGTAAGTTAGCTCTTATTTTATAATCCCAATTCACAGTTAATTATGTTTACATGAATGATTGTTTTAGTTGTACCAATCCCTCTTGCGAGCCAGTAAAGGAATTCAGAACAGGAAGCACTTTTACGTACCAAGAGATAACCCAGACAGTCCGTTGGTGCTGATGATAGCCAAAGACGAAGAAGAAATTGTAAAATATCGGTTCAGATTATAAGTCCGATGATTCGTGTACTAAAAATTAAATAATAATTATAACAGGGACCATTCAAACGCGTGACTTTCTTCACTTCTGATAAGTGTCTTAAGGAACTGTACGAATTGTTTATCGCGACCGACGTTCTGAACTTTAACCAAGGTATCATGTTCGGCGGAGTGAACGCCGTCCTTGCTGATACCGTCAGACAAATCTGTGATGAAAGAGGAGGAATATACAGTTTCCATATACAGCAAACCCTGATGACACTGTCTCCACAACTAGCCCTGCAACTCGACGTCAAGTAAACTGAAATGTGAATGGACTTGAAATTTACTTGAAGAGTTCCAAATTTCTTAACAGGGTACCTGAAAACGTGTACCTGGCACCGCTGAGCAGAAAGGACTCTTCCACGGTCCACAGTAACTGGCGATACCGCTTCTATAAGAAGCACGAAGCCACTGAGCGAGAGATTGTCAATCTTCCTTCGATGGGCCTTTACCTTCGAGAGACTGATGAGCTAGTGTCCTGGATTTTGATGCACGACTTGGGTTCTATAGGCATGATGTACACGAAGAAAGCACATCGTCGATGTGGCTATGGAGAACTGGTGGCCAAAGCACTCGCCCAAAAGATGGCTACCAGCGGTCAGACCCCGTTTGTTATGGTGAGTGAAAACTCGGCTGCGCTTAGTTGTTTCCTGAAAATAGGCTTCCAGCAACAGCACGTACTCAACTGGTTGATCTATTCCCCACCACAACTGGCAGAACTTGTTGAGCACTACGTCGAAACAGCTCTTACCCCAGAAGATGAATATGTGACTAATCAAAATTAAAACCCTGTAGTACAATTTTGACGACATCCTTGTAATAAGTTAGTATTTCCTTCTGTCAGGCAAGTTGCTTAAGAAAAACTGCGGCACGTACTAGTTTCCCATGAAAAATTACAAATATACTTCACATGTAATCAAATTCATGATGTAGGCTAGAAATCCCAAAACAACCAATGAAAATCAAATTCTATGAAACATCCCAAATCACAAACGCGACCACCCTCCCAAGTCCCTCGCCACTACCTTCGACTTCCGTGTATCTGGTCTACGTGGCCAAATCTATCTTAGGAAAAACATATATTGATCATGATCAAACTTGAAATAATCTCCGTACAATACAAAATATGTGCTACATAACTTTAACTCATCAGTATTCCAGAGATGCGCTTGAAAGTGTCCAAACTAACAAATTCCCGAGACACCCGAAAGGAAGCGGATGCTTTGAAATCAGAAAGTGATCTAGGTCAAGGGTACCGAGCGTTGCGGAATACCTTCACGCTCTCAGTCTTTGATAAGGCTTCGAGTGAAAGTGATCTCCAAGAACATACGGAGCTTTTGTTAAAGCTGAAGTCACTCCTACTTATTTTAAACGGCATACGTTACTTTATACAGTGAATTTCATAGGATGTCAAACTTCCCCGGAGAATTTAGAGATACGGTGATCACCAGTGAAACTTGGTGATCACCGAAACACCGTCAGAAGTGCGTTCGACTCTGGAAAGACTTGAAAGCCATGGACAAGACTCAACAATCGTGAAGATCTTCTATTTAAACTTACCAATGTTTTAATTGACAAAATTTTCTAGTTGTACCAATTACTGTTGCTGGCCAGCAAAGGTATTCAAAATCGGAAACACTTTTACGTGCCTCGGAAGGACTCTGGTAGCCCGCTGGTATTAATGAAGTCCAAAGACAAGGAAGAAAAGGTACAGTACTGAAAGTATCACTTCCACCACAAAACTACACAACCCAAGTCTTCCTGAGATAGGGATTGATCACCCGCGTGAGTTTCTTCACTTCCATTGAGTGCCTAGACGAACTGCTGGAATTGTTTGTCAAAACGAACGTTTTGAATTTCAGCGAAGGCATATTGTTTGGCGGAATACATGATGTACTCGCCGATACCATTAAGCAAGTATGTGAAGCCAGAGGAGGAGTATTCAAATGCACTTACGAGTGCACCTTGATGACCCTGTCTCCTCAACTAGCTTTGCAGCTAGACGTTAAGTAAGCTTAACATGGAAGGTGCAAAGAACTTCCTAAAGATACTAGTTTTTCCTTACAGGGTACCAGAACATGTTTTCTTGGCACCACTGAACAAGAACGATGCCAACACGGTACACAATAACTGGCCGCCACGTGTCATTAAGAAGCCTGAAGTCACCGAGCGCGAGATTTCGAATCTTCCATCGATGGGGCTATACTTCCGCGGTACTGATGAAATCGTTTCCTGGATTTTGGTGCATGATTTGTGTTCTATGGGCATGATGTACACAAAAAAAGTGCATCGTAGTTCTGGCTACGGTGGACTGGTAGGCAGAGCCCTCTCCAAACACTTGGCTACCATTGGTCTGACGCCGTTTGTTATGGTCAATGAATGCAACCCAGTTTCATTTAACTGTTTTCGTAAAATGGGGTTTAAGCCTATTCATACGGTCAAGTGGTTGACCTATGCACCACCACACCTGGTAGAAACTGTTGAGTTCTTCTCAGAAACGTCGCAGCTCCCACAAGACGAGTGCGATTTGGAAAAATAAATAACATGCTATAACTAGTCGGATCAAATAAAGATAACCTCATCACGAATAGGCATACATTAAGTGAAGTGTGAGCTATGTGCTATATGATAGTCTTCATACAAAGATACCAAGTAAGCGATGAATCTTATGTTACGAGAATTTCTAATGACTAGCCAAGTGTAAAGTAATCGTCGGAATTGGCTTTGAAATCCCGTTGGACTCACTTTGAAAAAAACGTTTATCAAAAAATTTCACCAGTAACTTATGACTTATGATACTGTAGACTTATGTAGAAGACTTATGTAGAAGACTCTTCATCTGTATAATAGTGTACCTGAAAAAGTTTACCTGGCACCTTTGACCAGAACGGACGCTACCACCGTCTACAATAACTGGGAACGCCGCAGACTCAAGACACTTGAATCTACCGAGAAAGAAATTGCTAATCTTCCATCCAAGGGGGCTCTACCTTCGTGAAACGGATGAGTTAGTTGCCTGGATTATGATGCACGCAATCATGGGTATGATGCACACCAAAGAAGCACATCGTCGATGTGGGTATGGAGAACTCGTATCCAAAGCCCTCGCTAAAGAATTGGGTACGACCGGTCTAACTCCGTTTGTCTTGGTCAGTGACAACTCGGCTTCGTTCAACTGTTTTCGGAAAATAGTTTTCCAGGAATTACAGGTGGTCAAGTAGATGACCTATACCCCACTGAATCTGCAATAAAAAGCAGATTCCTTAGCTGTACCTCAATGATCTTAGGTGTCCTTCGTGTTTCTGCTCTTTATTCAAACCCTGTTGCTCTACCCTTTAGACTGATCCAATCCTTTTAAGACGACATCGACTATTTTTTCAAACGAAGCTTTCTGTCTGTGACATTAAAACATCACCAATTCACGCGGAATGTAAACAGAAAGTACTAACTCGAACTTAAATTTTGCTAGCATCAATTTCAAGTGACTGCACACCTGTCTGTAAATCGTCACGCAAATACATCAATGTCAATTATATTCGATCAGCATTGGTTTTAACGTTATGTGCACTATTGAACCTATGACAAGATTGTAGCGGATAGGAACGTTATTAGGCTAGTCCATCCAGCTTTCTTAACCTCTGATATCACAATTTCCTTCGATGAACCACCAGTGATGAATGTCAGTGTAAATGGAGGTACCCTGCTTCGGATCATTGAGCATCTGACAGAACAAGCACCACCCACTCCAGAATGTTGGCTTATAGTCATCAATCCATTGAAGGTACTCCCGGTAGAGTGTGTCATTGCCTATGAGTATGTGCAAATACTTCGCTAACGTTTCAGGGGACTCGAAGGAGTCGGCATCGATGAAGGAGTTGGGTGGACCAATTCGCGTATGCGCTTCAATTCCGAAAACGATAGGAACTACTCCATGTTGCAGCGCGTTAAAGAACTTCTCTGTTACATATTCCACGCAAATAGAGTTTTCAAAGGCGATATAGAATTTATAATCTCGACCAAGCATTCTTGCGCAAGTAGTGCGGTTCTCACAGGACAGGTTACCGCATTTCCCGTAGATGTCAATGTCAATGAACTGACTCAGTGCTTTGACATACTTCTCCCTTCCACTAGTGGTAACGCAGTCCGAAACGAACCAAGCTACATGTTTCTTCTTATTCTTGATGAAAGTGTCGTAATCAAAGGTCACATCAGGAACCTTCTCACTGTCGGAGTTTTTCAACATACGAAACAGACTTAGGCTTGCAGTCCAGTTCGTACCGTTGGTAGCATCGTCCCAGGATTGCGAGCTAATAGAGAAAGGACGCACTACACCGTAAGGATGATGGATGTCTGAATCGGAGCGGTAGGTCATCGTCCAGTTGAAGACATTGGCGTACGCGTGCAACGGACCGGTGTGAATCGGAGGTTCCACGAAGAAAAAGACCCATCGCTGATGAGGCAGACGATATAGTGGCATGTCTTTCAAACGGAGGTTACCAGCATGAAACACAACCGCATCACTAAGGTGCAACAGTGATCGGTTGTTGGTTGTCTGGCAGCACTTGACGGGACAACCAATGAAGGGTCTGCTACCAAACCCCACATGGAAATCCTCTCGTTTGAAGAATGATGTCCAATAAAGAATCAGTTTTGAACTATTAGATTCATCCTATATATTAAATATGAATAAATAAATATAAGTTTAACACAACTGCACTTCAGAAATCCAATCAACGAAAAGCTTCTATACTTTCCTTCGATGAAGAAATGTTGAGACTTTGTCTCGAAGCAATAAACTGGGTAGACTTGTAAGAATCCCGAAGATGGGCGCCAAACCACGCGTTCAATATCCACGTAAGGAATACAGAAGTACATGTTAGTAGACAAAGAAAATGGACCAAGCGTTTCCATTTGCGTACTGACAACACATTCCTGATCCTGGGACGGAGTTTTAACGTTGAAGACATATCTAAACCAACTGAAGTATTCATCAAAAGAAACTATACCACTCAAATAGTTGAAATCGTACACTCAAAATAACAAGGAAGATATTGCGTTAGTGTTACGTGGCCACAGGAAAGAACTAACCAGTAAAGTGTTGTGTATTACTCAAGTTTATGTCGGACGATTTGCTTTAGCACATGTAGGTTTTGATGATTGTTTTAATACAGTCACATTTTCACAACATATGGCGGTGAAGGTGGTGATAGTTTTCTCCGGGTGTTAATCTATTAAATCATTATATTTTTGTGTTGACGATACGATACGATACTAGACTAGATACTAGAAGATAATTGGAAAATTACTTATCAACAAAACAACAGGTCTATGTATACACGTCAATACCAACAAATGTAAAGGTGCTAGAAAGTGTGCAACATGGTTTTCGCCCAAAAGTTTCGTTAGGTATCTTTTAAATTATACAGGATTCACTTATATGTAAAAGGTAATATAAGTAGAAAATGTATATAAAGTAGAGTGATAAAAATTAGGCTACGCAATAGTACTATAAGTGAATGTTGTTCGGTTCAGAAAACACTATGCCAAACCAATCACCTAACTAATTAGAAACGCGATGGGAATTTTTGACACATACGTGCTTTTACTGATGTTCGGTTTTCCCCCAAAGTAAAATAAATCCTACCTTTCCTGAAAAGAACAATGATGAAAAGACTAAATATGAAAATTTAAATGAGTTTAGCTGGTTTCCTTCGACGATCCAACTTCGCGAATTTTGCATAAATTCGCCAATTCCCGGGTCAGAGGGAATAGGACTCCACCTTGAGTCCTAAAGAACGACGGGAAAAAGAGAGTTGGGTGGATGGGAGGTAATGAAACCAGGGAGATGAGGGTTCTCGGGGGCCGACTGCTGTCGAACTACGCCACGCTTGGTCCTTTTATACTCAGGAAGCCGGATTCGACCTGATCCCTTGCTGGTTGGAGAGACTATAGGAGAGAGTAAGGTCGGGGGTATCCATTCACCACCGGGACAGGAGGGTGTCCCTGAGCCGTGACTCCGAGTGAAGGGCAAACACGTGGCCGGGGACCGGGATTAGTACGAACGTCTCGTCTTTGGACCTGCTAAAGGATCTTAACAAGCCTTCGCCGGTGAAAGTATCAATTTTCCCAAACGTCGATTCCTGGTATCAGATATCATCTGGAGAGGACCTATAAATAAAGCTTGGGACTGTCAGCAGTCCAACAGACCTTCTACATCCTCTCTTGGTAG
>RJJA01000183.1:0-117761 GCA_003724045.1 Lepidurus arcticus
CGATTACTTTGTCTGCGTTGATTTATTGCTTACGTTGCATGGTGGGGCATGATGTGCCTTTGAATCAAGTAAACATCCCTTTAATTACATTCTAATTATGTTAAGTCATGTTTTTCGTTTATTGTTTTGGGGGTAATTTAGGGATGTTTGACCCCAATAGAATAAGTAAGGCTGCCTCCAGGAACGATTTTATTTCCTTATTCGGATGCAGCCGTGGTGGGAGGGAACGTTTTAACTTCTCAGAGAATTGTCGATGTGGTTTTGACAGCTTTTGAAGCTTGCGCAGCTTCCCAAGGCTGTATGAACAACATTACGTTTGGCGATGAGAGAATGGGCTACTATGAAACCGTTGCAGGAGGCGCAGAAGCGGTTAGTACTGTTTTTTAAACTTTAATTTAATATGTTTAATTTTTATGCGCTGTTCCTATGGAAACAGGGGTACATTGAGCTGCTTTCGATAATTTAAACAGCTTAACATGGATTGTTTGGGATGTTTTTCGATTGCAAACACCTAGAGGTGGGTGTGGCGACATTGCAACGTATAGAAAGTGTTTGAAGCCTCAGCAGCATCCAGAGTTGGATAGTTTTATCGATATAGGAAGTTTGGCCAACTATAAAACTGCAAGAGTCAAGATACTTATGCCTATTTTACGTAGGAAATAATGGGTGCCCCCCGTGCCTTATTTGCTTAATTTTTGTACCAAAAATGTTTCCCGCAAAAGCTAGTTTCCAAAGGAATGTCCTTTTCCTTGTATGATTTATTGAAATAGAAGCTAAAATTTGGGAAATTTTTGCGAGATTTAAAAAAAAAATCCGTTAAAAGGGGTGTGGCCTCCACAAAAAGGACGAATCCTATTGGTGGATTGGACCAAAAAGGGGGGCGTGGCTCCTTTTCGAGCTGGGAAAGCTTTTTCAGGGCTTTTTCCCATAAGGAATTATGTTATATCAAGGGGACCCCCCCTTCAAAAATTGTCAAAAATTGAGAGCCTCGCCCCTTCCCCTGCTCGGTTTCCTATCCCCAATATTCGAGCTCGTGATGCCCAAGCTTCACAATATGGAATATGGGTATAGGAACATTGCAGGGAAGGCATAACGCACAGAGAAAGGAAGCAATTTAAGATTTCGTTTTTTTACGAAATAAATTGGCTCGTCCGGGTTTCGAACCTGCGACCTTCCGATGACAAGGCTTGTGTCTTATCCACTAGGTCATACGCTATTTTATAAAAAGCAATGAAACTTCTATAAATGCAACATATGAATGGAACTGGTGTACAGTGTATGAGGCTAGCATCCCAAGATCCCATCTTTTATTAGCTGGGCAAGTCCCCTTGGATGTGCGTGGCAGCTGTTCGAAATCACTAGCGAACATAGGTTGTCGTTTAAGAAGGGGATTTTATGTGCGAGATTTTAATAAAAATAACTTCAGCAAAAAAAATAACTAAGCAAACACACGGGAATTATAGTTAATTTGAATGATGTCGACTCTTAAGAAAAAGAATACTTGAGGCTCCTTTTTATTACATTTTGAAATACATACAAAGACATAAAATATACAATAATGCGAAATTCTAGGGAATACAAGGCAAAAGAAGGATCACTACCTATAATAACTGTACAGCATCTTTCTTAGTAGTTGTATTTATAGGAGTTCAGCCTATATGTATCATCCATCGAGCTATTGGTATACATTTAGAGCCTCTTCAGTGGGTTCCACTCTGGTCCCAGGGGACGTATTCCCGGGACCAGATCCACCTCCACCTTCGACGAGTAATATCGAAAACAAAGTTGTAAGTTTTGTAAATTTGTGCAAACCCAGAGTTTTAAGGCTTGCGATTACTTTTCTATACGGAAATAAATAATAACTACTTGAAAAATACGTTTTTGTCATTAGAACCCTTCTATGATTACATGAGTTAAAAATCGAAATTCTTTAGCAGGAATGCATCCCTATCTTTCGCACATATTATACGATTCCCTTTACTCGGTTTTCGTGTACGCTGTGTTTGTACGGTCCCAATCGACCGCGTAAATGGAGGGTTTACTGTAGACATGATCGAAGGTTCCACCAATATTGGATCACACGTCGCTTACTACTCACTTACCTATTCTGACCGTATTAGCAAGTTTACTAAATTTCAATATCGGTGCGTTTCTTGAAGTAACGTAGCAGTCCCAGGCAATAGGCGCGAGCCTACGCCTGTTAAGTTTAAAAAAAAGTGGCGTAGCTGCAAGTTTAGTATCAGAAAGTGAATCAAAGTTGACCTTAGAAGAGACTTCTTTTTCAATATAACCTTTATTAAGACAGCATGAAGTTTCATGTACAAGCAACCATGAATTGGACACCAGTGCCGGCCAGCGTGCAGGTCCCCCCTTGATCTTTTCTCGTTAACATTCCATGGATCATGGCGAAACCCAGGACTGCATGCCCTTTGCATACAGAGGGCGGGATTGTGGCCTTCAACACAAACAAGTGCAGCAAAGAAATCAAGGGGAGGGAGGGAAAAATCAAATCTAACCCTTGTATCTAAACCACACCACCTCCCCTCTGCTTTAAGATTTTCCTTTCAACAATCTTAACACGTTTTTTGTCGAAACTTACATGATCTTTCCCAGAAAAATTCAAATATGTTGTAAAAAGCCTGCTTCTCAGTTAGCCTTTTCCTCCCCTCTAAACACTCCAAATAATATAGCTTTAACATTCCAAAAAGGGCCACCTTTCTGAGCTCAAGTTTAAACCCTCTCGAGAATGAAAGAAGAGAACCCAAAGTATTTTCGTCGGTGTCCTTCATACGTCTTGCTTTCAGAATTCGCGCAGCGCTACGACTATAATACGAATACGTCCATTCGTCTTCCTAAGTTTCTACGAAAGGATGTCCAACATTTTCTTATTGGGTCCATTTGCCCCACATCTAATAAAAAGAGAAAAAGAAACCAAGTCAAACTCTACCTCGGTTAGAAATTTTAAATAACAAATTACGTACAGTAGGCGATTCATGAGAAGATTGCTCCGCTCTCTGCTTTCCAGTCATCCAAAGCCCATTATGAGCGTTCTCGGGAGGCGGAACTTCTAGTCCATTACCAAACACATTACCCATCGGTAGCATTTGCGGCGGCAACCCATTCAAGAACCCGTGTCCGCTGGGACCAAAATGCCCTCCATTCTTAAAACAAAAAATCTTTCGATTAATACTCCAATGAAAAACTTGCTATACTAGCTAGTAACAAGAAACTTAGCGAAAAGTAATTACCAAAAGATCAACAAACGGACAGAAAAAAATCGTAAAAATTTACAAATTAGTTTAGAATAAAAATGAATAGAAGAAACCCAATGAAAGATTAATTAGCGAAACAATCTAAAACAAACAATAAAATACCAAATCTAAACGCATCATAGAAAAATGTAAAAACGAAAAAATCCGACAAAGAAAAAGTGCAGTAAATGGAAAAACCACCAAGTAAAGATTTTAACAGTCGATTTGAAAAAAAAAATATTCGGAAAAGCTCACCTGGTACGTAACGTCAATATTCTGGTCTACAGTCGGCATGGGATCCATATGCCGCTGTAGCAGTTGCTGTTGATGAGTCTGTTTCTGCAAATACAGCAAAGCTTCCTCACCCACCGGACCTCCAGGAGCAGCCGAAGGTCCATGTAATCCTCCTCCCAGCATCCAATCATTGGGTCCCAATCCATGCTGCGGGCCCAACTGTTGATGCATAACATCTCCAAAGTTCGCGCTGCTGACGGCATTTCCCGTCCCATTTCCACCCGAGCTGCTGTTACCTCCTCCAGTGCCCCACATGGCCATTTCCTGAAACGCTGGTGTGCGTCTCGACTGAGCTCGCTCCGTGCCAATAGGTCGGGGCAACTTGCGGTCCCGGTCGTCTCCGATGGGCCTTGGATGAGGCTGGGACGGCGGCGGATGGGACAGATGCTCATTCGCATTGGGACCTGCATTCGGAGAGTCAGGATTGGCGGCTGGGCGTGGTGAAATCGGTGCCGAGGGCGGAGGTCCGTTCAGCAACGTCATAGACGTGGGTGGTAAACGGGGAGGGAAGTTCATCATGCGATGGATATCGGGATTTGTGGGCGGGGCCGCAAAAGGCGTGCCAATGGGCGGTGGGAAATCCGTACCAAACGGTTGATGGCCGTGGCCTGAGGGATGGTGACTCGGAACCATGCCTGGTACCGAATCTACGGGACCGCCCATTCCCAAACTGAACATGCTAGGAAAGGGCATTCTGTTTCCGATCACGCCAGGATTCGGACCAGGGAAACCGGGTCCGGGTCCTCGCGAAGACGAGAAATCAGGCGCATTGGGGTTCAGTTTGGACTGGTAGGGCATCGCTGAGAAGAGCGCTTGATTGCTAGCGTAGCGGTGATGTGATCCGGGGAATCGAGGCGGCGGAGGCGGTCCTTGCGGCCTGAACATGGGCGGGAAGGGTATGCCTTCAAACTGGTTCGCGTTCAACGAGTCGGCTCCGAAATTGACTCCCAAACGAGTGGAAGTGGGTCCCCCCGGAGCTAAATTGGCCACCGCTTGGCCTCCGTGGGATATCATGGACGAAGGAGGACCAGGGGGCGTGCTGCGGTCCCGCTGATGGTGTGGAGCGATGGGCGCAGGGTTGAACAAAGGCAAAGGTGAGCCAATCCTCGGCGGCGGAGTCAGGGGATGCGGCCGGGGTGGGGCGTGGCGTGTTTGGCCAGCACTAGGCACTGGCGTACCAGGTGCGGACGACGTCATAGACGCTGAGGAGACTTCATGGCCTCCGCTGGAGGACGAAACCATCATGAAGGCATCTGCCTGGGAAAAGGGTTGGAAAGCCCCGCGGTAACCCGGTGCTTTGGCCAAGTCCACCGTAGGTGGCGCTTCGACTGGGGCGATGTCACTGAGCATTTGCGTGCGGGAAGCGTTAGCGTGGGCTTGGCTGGCTAACGGCCCAGCAGCTACACTGGCAAAAGAGTTGGATTTGCTTCCATGTTCCTTTGGCCAAATATTTGGCTGACTCTGTTAGATAAAAGTAACAGTTAATGGAAATAAAGTTCAAGAAACTATGAATTTCATATCTAACTAATCAAATGGTCTACGCTCACTCTGTGGCGTTCATAACGAAACTTCAAATGAAACCTACTATCGAATAGAAAAGAAAGGCGAAGTCCCCTTCCCCCATCCTCCCCAAAAGAGGGAAAACTATTTTTTGGGGGGTCAAGAAACTTGCTTTCTTCCCAGAAAAAAAGACAATTTGGGAAAAACAAACGTTTGCAAATCTGTTCGAATGAAAAGAATAGCTACGAAATGTAGGAAGTACCTTGCTAAAAAGGTTGTTAAAAGGCGAGTATTCTTGCACAGGCGAGGTTGACCCGGGTCTGGACCCCATTCCGCCTTGGGACGAGCCGGAAGATGACATGGATCCGACAGCTGAGACAGTTGATCCTGAGGCGGGAGCAGAGCTGGATGGCACACCCATGGCCGCTGTGGTGCTCATTCCTAGGCTGGTAGCCAGACTTGTGACGGAGGACGCAAACACAGCAGTAGCGGAGGCGACCAGCGGAGTTGGCTTGACGGAGGTATTCGTGGTGACAGGAGCTGCACTGACGGCTGTGCTCGAGGAGACGGGAGGTCTGGGCAAGCCAGTGAGCGACGTTGGCAGACTGGTGATGGGCGCCACGTTCCCCGACTTCTTGGCAACAACCGGTCCGACAGACTCGGTCACTTTGGCTGCGAAAGACTGAGACGTTTGAGCCGAAGCTGCACTTAGCGTGGTGGTAGTAGCTGTGGACGTCGCCGATGAAGCCACCAGTACCATGCGCGTTGAGGCAGTGGCAGTAGTGGCCTTTGCACTTGCAGCAGCGGCAACTTTCTTAGCCACATCTACAAGGCAATGTAAGAATAAGTTTAAAAAATCAGACAAATACATAACACACAGGAATTATTACCTGAAGGGAAGAGTTGTCGTACGGCGGGGCTTTTGCACACGGCGGCCAATGCAGGAGCTACAGCAGCAACTAAAGGGGGTGTGATGGTTTCCGAAGCAGGGACACTCTTTTTGGGTGATCCTGGTGTAAAACCCCAGGCCGAAGAAGCTGTCGGGAGTACAACGGACGTTACTTTGGTTTGAGAAGCACTGGTACTGTTGGTCCCAGTACTGGCAACAGCCCGAGCAGCTTTGGCTGTGATGGCACTGCTCAAAGCGGCTTGGTTTTGACCAGAACCAGCTTGGCTGCGATACTTGGCTAGCAACTCGGCGAATTCCTTGTCTGGTTCTTTGATCAGAGCTGCGATCAAAGTTTGCGCCTGCTTGGTAGACTCTGCCGTGCCCCTATGAAAGACAAAAAGCAAGTCAAAAAGAGTTATTGACCTTGAAGAATCACGAATGGATACACTACTTTCCAAATAAAACAAAGACTACACAAAACACGAAAACGAGGAAATAAAAACAAGAAAGAAAGAGGACATCATCCCCTGAGCCTATTTACTCAGGGATGCTGTTATAAACTTGCAATAAATGCAATGAAAATATGAACAATTAAGACATTCAAATAAAGCATTTAACAACGGCGGTAAAAAAGAGAGATGCCGGAAAGTGCCGAATCTCCGGAAAGACTTACTTGATCAACACACTCCGATCGCCTGTGTTTTTGCCTTGCTTTTCGACTTCGATATGTGCGCCCGAGATTTCGCGAATGGCGTTGATGTTGCATCCACCTCGTCCGATGACTCGGCTAATGGCCGAGGAGGGAACGGAGACTTTCTTGGATCGTTCCCCATTTTGAATAACAGACAAAGTTAAGGCAGACTTGTCAGCAGCACTGACTTTTTTGCTGGTTACGGGCGCAGCGGCAACCTCTCGAGTAGGCGGTTGTTTACGGACCACGGTCCAGCCTTCTTCACGCTTGGTTCCGCGTTTAGGACTCGCTAATGCCACAATAGACACAGGAATGCTCCCTTCCTTCAATGCGTCGAGAACGGTAAAACCGTCACTGCAACAATAAAAAAAAAGAATGAAATAATTCCGCTTTTCCAATAGTTCAGTTAACAAAACGGATCGAAATCGAAAACGCGTGCTCGATCGATTTGAAACTTGACTACACAACTCCCGACCGAACCTTCCGACAAACCGATATTTGAGAAATTGTCTAAAAAACAAAATCAAACCGATTCGTTACAGGATGATTCGATACTGAAATGCGAACGAGAATGTGCTGAATAATCGAATCGTGCCAAAAATAGCCCACTCGATTATTCAACACAATTGACATGTGTATGAAACGCGAAAAACTATCCCCCCCCCCCCCCCGAGTAACTTTCAAATAAAAAAAACTTCAGTGACTGAAATCCCCCAACTTCGACGGGTAAATCAACTAGAGCAAAATAAAGATGAAAATGATGAAAACTTACTGGATATGACTTTTGATTGCATTCTTTGACACTTTGCTGGAACCCGCTTCTTGCGTTCCACTCTGGCAAGTAGTGATTGACGAAGACGACACGCTAGTCTCTTTTTTACGTTTCTGATTGGTCCTGACGGCGGTAGGCGGGGGTGGCAAAACCACAGGAACAATCTCTGGAGGGGCAATAAGGACAGGACAAACGCCATTGGGCTTTTTCTCCTCTTTGATCATCGTGGGTAAAAGCGTAGCAAGAGTAGGCTCGCTCTTCTTCTTGACATTGTTGTTATTCGCAGCTGGAATTTGGGACTGATTGTGGGCAGGTTTCCCATCAGAGGAAGACGAGGCTTGACTGGAAGCGTCCACGTTGCCATTCGTGTCTTCAAGGGCGTGGCCTTTGATCACCTTGACAGTATGGTGGTTGCTTCGCAACAAATCATTTACTACAAAAAATTCCCGAAAAAGTCCAAAGTTAGCATAATCAATTAACGTTTTCATCTTCCTTTAAAAAACAGTAAACACGAAACGTAAAAGACGAACCAAAGTCGGACTGACCATCGCTAGCATCTCCATCCGAGTTGTCATCTCCCTCGTTCTCATCATTTTCGTCATCTTTCCGGTCTTCGTCATCGTCGTCCCCATCGTCATCCTTCTTCTTTTCTTCCTTCTTCTCCGCCTTCTTCTTCTTCTTTTTCTCTCGTCTGCGAGCAGCCGCTTGTCGTTTCATATCTTGCCGGATCTTCTCCATGTCCAACTCTTCCAACAAATTGGTGGCGTTCTTGTTAGCCTCGGCAGCTTGGTGGTCTTTGGCCGTACGGATGATTTCCAAGCAGTGGTGACATTTCTTGAGCAATTCCTTGTCTGTAATGGTGGTTATGTAGCGGGTCATTTCCTGATCCGAAGGAAACTGCGTCACGCGCTTCACCATCCATTTAACCACCTTAATGTGGCCTTTACGGAACGCCGCCATCAGACAAGAGACTTTACGGTTGTCTTGGGAGTCGATATCCGCGTTGGCTTTAAACAGCAGCTCAACCACTTCCAAATGACCCCCGTTGGCTGCCAGCCACAAAGGGGAGTTGCCTTTCTTGTTTTTGACGTCTTCCTGAGCCCCGTGTTTGAGCAGCAGGTCCACAAACTCCACGTGGCCCTTGTCAGCCGCAATGGTGAGGGCGGTATCTCGGGAAGAAGGAACAGGAGGGGCGTTCACGTCTGCTCCGTACTCCAGCAACACCCGACCCACTTCCACGTAGCCTCCACTAGCAGCCTCCATCAGGGGCGTTAACCCGGTCTGTTTAAAAAACGGACACATGGCATTTTAAAATACGTCCAATGAGGGGGAAAAAAGTACCTTGGCTCGGTGCTCTACATTGGCTTTCTTCTCTAGCAGCAGTTGGACGACTTCGTGACGCCCTTGGAAGCAGGCGAGCGTTAAGGCCGTGTTGCGATTGGTTTCAATTTGCGCATTAATATCCGAGCCCATATCCAAAAGTGTGCGGACTGCAGTGACATGACCATTCATGGCAGCGAGCATCAAGGGAGAAATGCCCAATTTGGAGCCTGTGCGCGAGTTAATTTCGGCGCCATGAGCCAACAAGAGACGAATGATGTTAACGTATCCACCCGAAGCCGCCAAGGACAAAGGCGTATAATCCGATACGTTGCGATGCTCTTTGTTCGCGCCCCGGTTGAGCAAGAGGTCCACCACTTCGAAACGACCTCCCGAACAAGCCAAGGAAAGGGGCGTGTCTTTGGTACGCTCGGACTGAGCCTCAATACTGGCGCCATGGGTGAGCAAGATCTCGCAAACCTTTTCGTGACCCGCCGTAGCTGCCAGGATCAAGGGCGTGAAACCTTTCTTATCTCGATGTTCTACAAATAAAATTAAAAAAGATTGTTATTTCATTGGTTGCTTTTTACACCACTGTGGTGTAGTTTACGTACCGATATCTGCTCCTCGACTCAGCAGCAGCTCGACCAGCTCTTCATGCCCGCCGGTACAAGCCAAAGTCAAGGCCGTATCATGATTAGAGTCCGTCTCCGAGTCCAAATCTAAAAAAGAGACAACAATTCGTTTAGTCTAAGGAATTAAATTTCCCCAGACGTCGATACGAGTCGGGAAAGCATACCTGCTGGAGGGTATGGCGTACCTCGAGGAGTGTTGGGCCCACTGGGGGCGTGTTGTCCAGGTTGACCAGACGCTGGTTGGGCCGCTCCAGGATGAGGAGGATGCCCGGAAGGAACCACGTTTAGGGAAACCGGTACCGAAACCTGTGTGGGCGTGCCTGTCGTCAAGTATCCCACAGGGAGCGAGTAATCCGGCAGGTCTGGAACGGGTACCGCTCCGGCCACGCCTCCTGTTCCCGTCATGGACAAGGGGGGAACTCCACTGGCTGAAACACGTCAACATTTTTCAAAATTAGCCAGTTACATTTCTTTCTTTTTTCATTCCACGGAATATTATGTTTTCCCCCAAAGTATTTAATTTTCCAACGGTATTTAGATACTTACTATTTATTGAGTATTTTTCTTATTATTATGTCTTATTTTTTAGTCTTTCTTAAAAAAAAGGAAAAAATTCAAGAATGGGTCTTGTCAGGTACAAATATATACAGAAACATAACCAAGCGAATAATTATGGCCCATTTTTCACTCAGAAAAGGGTCTTTTTTTCTTCACCTGCCAAGTAATGAGAGTAGGATTCTTGCAGGGCCGCTGCGGGCGTGGCCACCATAAGACCGTCGTCTGCCCCCTGCGCATGGGCGTGAGTATGGGTAAGGGGTAGATGGGGGTGAGGGTAGTGGGCGGGGTATGCAGCTGCCAACACATCAGGGATGCTGACGTTGGTGGCGGAAGAGACGGGGAAATATGACGCGTGAGCAGGCGGGGCGCCATTACAGGAGAAACTCACCAATCCGCTGCCTAACAGGTTTGAAGGCGTGGTAAATTTCTTTTAGTTACCTTTCTTTAAAAAACTCAACGGAAAGTTCGAGCCCACCCAAAAAAAGAGGACAAAACTTGCCAAGCGTTACTTGCAGAATCGCACAAAGTGGCAAGCAGAAAGAACGTTACGGACAATGAAAGGGGTTGTGGCAGGTGACCAAGTCAGAAACAGTGCTAGAACACAACAAAAGGCCTACACTCGGTGGGATCGGACACCAGGAAAACGCAAGCGGCGAAAAAGAAACACAAATATGCCACGTTGGTGAAAAAGGGCGTGTCTTGAGGATTTCAAGCCACGGTTTTACCAGTGGAAAGGGAAGCTGTTAAAAAAGAAGCTTACACAATAATTGATGCTGCAAATCAGCCTAAAGTCTTTCGTTTGGCATCAAAATTTTTACTTTTTGCCCCTGAATTCCTGAAAGGCCTTAATTATCAGCACAACTATGAAATTAAAAGTTCTAAAAGACGCTTACGGCTTACTGAATGACTAACATTCACGAGTTCAGCTCTAATTCCTAACGCAACTGCCTACTATTTGCTATTCATTCCTATTACTAACGCAAAAAAAAGTGAGCGCCTCAGGATAGGGCAGCGTGGGAACTTTTTCTTCCCATTTGAAAATCAGACAACCTGTCTAAAACGACCGAGACACGACCACTACAGGTTGGCTTTCTGTTAGGCAAAACGCCAGCCCAAGACGTAGGATGGTGCCCGTAATTTGTAAACCGTATATCTATGTTTCCTGACTAAAATTATACTTGAATTACCTTTAAGTTATATTTATAGTGTATATCTGAGTTATAGTTCAAGTCCCTGTTCAAGATAGCGTTCTAAGAGTAGAGGGGCGGAGTTTATTCCTTAGCCTTTTTTTAATTACTGAAAGAAATGGCTTGATCGAAAAAAAACATTACTAACAGCCAAAGGGAAAAAAAATCCGACGCCAAACGAAACTTTTTGTTTTTTAAAAGGAAAAGTTTAGATTACAAGAATTCGGAAAACGAAACGTGCGCTACGGGGCACCGAACAAAGCAAAGCAGAAAACTCGGGACAACTCAGCTCTATACAGGTAATGAATCTAAGGGCAACTCTTACTTTAAATTCAAAAAGAAAGACAGAAAAGGGGGGAAAGCGGTTTTCTTACTTGTACCATCTAATGCCAATCCAGGGTAGAGATTACTGGCTGCTTGGGCCGATTGGTGGATCAGTTGCGGCACGGCAGCTTGGTTTGAAGTACTCGTGGACGACACCGAAGCACTTTGGGTGACTGCCGGTACTGCGGCTTGACCTTTCGTCCCCTTTTTCCCGACTTTGACCGGCTTCTTATCCGGCGACGCTGGTGCAGGCGTGGAAACCGTCGGCGCGGTGGTTATGGGCGTCCCTCCCAGATTGGGTTGCAATGTTTGAGGCTGCGGAACCGCGAACCCTCCAGGAGGGTACGAGGAGGACTGTACGGGCAGATTCGAGTCAAAGAACGGTATCGTCTGGCCTTGGACTACGAAAGAGAGAAATACCCGGTTTTCCTTTTAGTTCAAGGTCGTTTCAACCAATAACAATGCAAGGAAAACTTTCTTTTTGAGAAAACTTACGCATTTGTCGGGACTGGAGAAGCAACTGATGATGCAGCGTCAACTGCTGCTGTTGTAAGGCTTGATTCGCTTGACTGGCCGGCGACGCCGTTCCGGTGACGGAGGCTTGCTGGGACATGGACTGAAGCCCAGCAGCAGCTGCTTGGAGTTGCTGGTAGTGGAGCTGTAAGGCGGCCGTGGTTTGGGCTGCCGTGGGATAGGAGGGGCAAGAGAGATGCGGGTAGGAGAGCATTCCCACTTCCGGGGACAGGAACGGAAGTTGGGCGGCTGCGGCGCTGGGTGGCAGCGCCGGTTCAGCCGCCGAGGAAGACGCGGAGGACGCGGAAGACGTAGGGGGCGTGTCTTCAGTCAAATCGATGCTGCGTTTCTCCGCTCGACTGGTGCTGGCCACCTCCGTCGTCAATTTCACCTCTTCTAGCGGCTGAATTACGGCGTCTAGCGCGTCTCCTTCGTCGCTGCGATCCAGCCTTCCGACCAAGGGCGACACAGAAGTGGACTGGGGAAAGGCCAATTGTTGCTCCACCTAATCAGACTGGTTAATAGCCCTTTCCGAAGCATTCAAAGAATTTACCTGTAGTTGGAACTGACGGATCTGCTGCTGCAACTGCTGCTTTTGCTGCAGGATTTGCTGGACGCGCTGCTGGAACTGCGCAGTGGCGGCCGCCGAAGCGGAGGCCTGATTGGCGCCGGTGCGATTGCCAGGACCAGTCCCGGAAGTGGCGGAAGCAGCCGCTCCTGCTAGAGCGGGCGCGAGGACTTGCTGTTCCAACTGTTGGAGCTGCGCCACGTTCTGCTGCAAGGCGGCGAGCTGGACTTGATTCTGCAACGCGTTTTGCTGCAGCGCGGCTAAGGTGGCTTGGTTTTGCTGCTTGAGCTGGCGTTGCTGGAGGACTTGCTGTTGCAAATGCTGGTTCAACTGCTGCAGCTGCTGGAGTTGCTCCAACTGTTGATTTTGTTGCTGCAAAGCCACCTGCCATTGCTGCTGCTTCTTCACGTTCTTGTTGTCCTTCTTGGACACGGGCTTGGCTTTGGGACGGTCGGCAGGGGGCAAAGGAATCGTCGTAGAAGATAAAGAGGTGCTGGTCGCCGACGCGGTGCTGGAAGTAGCCGTCGTCAACTGGGTGGTAATGAGGCTCAGCGCGCTCGTTGGGACGATGTTCGGGTTGGTGACAATCACGCTTTCCCTGACCAGCGCCAGCGAGGTGCTCGAGGCGGCAACGGGAGAGGTAGGAAGCGTTCCCAAGGTCGCGCTGGCCACGAAATCCGCCACGGCCTAAAACAAAAATACCGTTAAGACGCTTTTTCTGGTAATTATCTGCAGATCGGAGTCCACTGCTCGAACAAAGTAGCTTTTCCTAAGCAAATTGAACCATTTCTTCCAAGAATTTCAAGCAAAAAGCAGGTCCCTGCCTCCAAACAATAAACATAAGAATCCTTTTCTCGAACTAATTAATTCAGAAACTAATCTAACTCATTTCTGAAACTAATTCTGCAAAAATCCTGTTCTGTCCAACAATTTACTACCAACTTCCTTACATAGAGTTTTAAACAACCTCTTACAGATTTCCTCAAAATCATCTCGTGAAATCACTTTCCTCTGAAGTAAAAATGAAGTTAAATAACTTTCCTCATAAAAAATAGGAAAGTAACGTACCTTGATGTCAACTTTAGGCGGTTCGGAAATGTTGTCGCCAAAGATTTTGACAATATCTTCCAGGTTGATGGTATTCCCTGCTCCGGTATGCAAAGGCGAGAAAGCTGAGAGTCCTCCTGCCTTTTCGGTTTTCTCCCTTAGTTCTCGCTCGATATACTACAATAGGACACTCAAGTTGTAATTTCGCACTCGAATGAAATCAAGCGTCGTTACCTCCAATTCTTCTGCACATTGAGATTTATCTGAGAATTCCTCCAACCCTAACCGGGGCAACGACAACTTGAACGGACTTAGGCCAAGCGAAACCTAACAAGCAAAACACATGAATAATCATTATTTCCCCTAAAAAATAATTTCTCCAAAAAAAGTGATTCTTAAGTGGCAATTAATTGACTAACAAAAAAGAAAAGAAGTCAAAAGCCAAAGGGAGTTTCCTTACCTTCCCGTCCGTGTCTCGTTTGACTGTGGAGGCGGTAGAGGAGATTGAGGAAGTCGGGGACGGGGGCGGCTCGACCAGTTTCAGTTCTTCTTCAATCTCTTCATCTTCTTCCTCTTCTTCGGTCGTCACTTCTTCGGGCGGATTCCGTGTTTGCTGCACCTCGGCGGTCACAAAGGGCTGATCAAGTTTGGTTTTATTGGCCAAAGACCTGGGACCTGTCGAGGTGGAAGCGGTGGCCTGAGTTGCTATTGCCGCCCCTGCCGCTGTTGTGCCACCATTGGCTCCGCTTTTGGCTAAGGTTCCTTCACTCTTTCCTCCTACGCACAAGTACAAAAGATCTTCAACGTCGGAGTCCATTGCTCAGGAATTTAACTCCTGATGTGCTAAAAGCTTAAAGAATAGCGGGTAAGACATGGAATCGTTACCTAGGGTGATATTGGGCAACGTTCCTGCAGCGGTGGAAGCCGGAGTAGGCGTAGCTGGAGCAGCGCCTTGGGGTTCCAGTCGTCCATGGGGCGGTACCCGAGGGGCAGGCGTAGGTGTGAGGGGAGGCAGAGCTAAATGGGAGGTTTCTTCTGTTCCCGCAGTGGTCAAACCGACTGATTGACCTGCTTGGATCCCCAAGGCGAAGGCCTGGGCTGATTCCGTGGATACCAGGATGGAATTGGGGTAATCCAACAGCAGCTGAACGACTTGTGTGTGTCCACTTTTGGCTGCCTCAATGATCATAGTTGAGTTGTCCTATAGAACAAATATACATCAAAGTTAGCCTTTTATTTAAAGTCGATTCAAAAATAAAAGTCGGGAATTTCCTACTTTGAGTCGATGGAAGGGGTTGGCGCCGTGGAGCAACAAAAGTTCCACCACGGCTAAATGGCCTCCAGCACAAGCCAGGGATAAAGGCGTATGATCGTTCGAAGACGTTTGCCGGTTGACATCGGCCCCTTTGGCCAACAGGAACTGGACGGTGCATAAATGCCCTGCTCGAGCTGCTTTCATCAACGGGGTTCGACCTCCTTCCGAGACATGTTCCTTTAACAACCACGTGAAGTAGAAACCAAACATTCAAACCGTTGTCTGACAATTGTTTTCAGAAAATAGTAAACAAAAAAAAATCGAGTTTCTCTTTCGTTTCATTAGGTTTTCACACTTGTAAGCTAATTACTAAAAAATTTCCTTTAATTAGCTAGGCAAATAGCTAGAGCCACACTTTACTTCTATTCGAATTAGCTAAACACAAAACATGCTGCCCAGACACCTTAAAAACAAGATACGTAGGCAAAATTCGGAACAAGATTTCTCGAAAACCAATTTCATTTGGGAGCAATTTGCGCCATACTTTTGTTTCTGTGGAGAAAGTGCGGTGCGCTACGAAAAGCTTCTTTAGTCATCTTATTTCTCGCAGCAAAATAACCCCCTTTCTTACAACTTAACCGATGCTTAGGCTTTTATTTTTACTGGCTACGGGTTCAACTTTTGCCATTAGAAGGGAGCTTTCTCATAATTTATTGCTCAACGAGTCAGACTTATTTTGAATCAACTGATCATTAGCGCCACCTATGAAGCTTAAGACGAGCTACTTTTGGTCAACAACAAAATTAAAAACAAATAAAGCGGATCGACTATAAACGTCAAAAAGAACAAAACAAATGAAAGCCAAAACAAAGAGCCTGCCTATCTTCCTTACAAATACGACACTACGTTCTTTTTTGTTACGCATTAGAAAAATAAACAGCCATATTTAGTAAGCAGGTTTGCTTTCAACTTATCGCTAACAATGAATCAGAATCACCCCGTTTGAAAACCAACTAGTCACGAGCGCCACCTATGAAGCTTAAGATGAGCTACTTTCGGTAAATAGAAATAAATAAAAAAAATGCAACCCAAAGCAAAAAGCTTGCGCATCTTCGTTACAAATTCGGACATCAGTATGCGTTACATGTTTTGTTAAACACCATACCAATGAACGGCCACACTGAGTGAGCTGGTTCCATAGAAGAGTTATAGATCTAGTGATGAAATGATTAATCGTCTTCCGGTGTTTTGCACAACGTGACAAATAGGCTACTGCCCTCGCCAGGAAAAACACTAACGCAAACAAGGGATAAAAATGAGCACATTCTTACCAAATCCGCTCCATATTGCAAAAGAAGCTCAGCCACGTCTGTGTGTCCATTTTCAGCTGCATAGGTGAGCGCGGTATCCCCAGTACCTGTTTGGGCGTGTACATTCGCCCCGGCTTCCAGTAAATAACGCACCAAATCTAAATGCCCTTCTTGGGCGGCTTCCATGAGGGGAGTCGAAGCTCCCAACTCTAAATCCGCCCCCGCCTTAATGAGAAAGTCAGCCACCTCTAAAAAGCCTCCACAACAGGCCAAGGTTAAAGCGGTCTCCTGCGTTTCCTCGGTTTGGGCGTTGATATCAGCTCCTATTCCCAGAAAACGTGTATCAAAATCCTGCAACATCTCCACAAAGTCGCCCTATTCATTCTTTCCCACTCCGCTCAATCTTCAATCTACCTTTTTTAGTTATCTCTACCATTCCCCAAGTCTCTGAAATTCACCCAGTTTCGCTATAATCTCCAAACGTTTAAAAAAAAAATCCTCCTCGCGGTTCGAACGTAAGGTAAGCGAACTTACCTTGGGACAGTAGTAAGGCCACCATTTCCTCATGGCCCTCCCTCGCAGCCTCCATTAGGGGGGTGTATCCTTCATCGTTCACTTCCTCGATATTCGCTCCTCGCTCCAGTAGCAACATGGCTAGCTCTACATGTCCTCCACAGGCGGCTAACGTCAGCGGGCTTTCAAAGCTATCCGCTGGCATGTTAACCTGCGCTCCCGAGTCGAGTAACAACCGCGCCACTTCCACGTGGCCGTCCATGGACGCTTCCATGAGCGCGGTGTGCATCTCGTCCGTTTTGTGCTCTTGGTCGGCTCCCGCTTCCAACAAGAAACGGACCATCTCCAGGTGACCTTTATAGCAGGCTAAGGTCAGCGCAGATTCCTTAAACTCGTTCGAATGCGTGTTGATGCCTGCCCCGTGATCCAAGAGAATCCTGGCCACGCCCACGTGCCCCGCCGACGCTGCTTCCATGAGAGGCGTATGCCCATTCTCGTTGTGATCTTCCACGTTGGCTCCAGCCTCGAGCAACAGGCGCACCACTTCCTCATGCCCCGAGGCGCAGGCGTACATCAGCGGAGTGTTCCCTAGTAATCCGCAAACAGAGTATTAGCCTTTCTTTCAGAAGGACAGGAGAGCTTCCTTTCAAGGGAAAAAGAAACCAAATAAAAGGTCGTACCGGAGGCTGATTGGGCATTCACATCCGCATTGTGTTCTATGAGAAGTCGGACGATGTCGACGTTACCAGCGGAAGCCGCCTCCATGAGGGGCGTGCAGTCCTGTTTGAGCCCTTTGTCCTCGACGTTGGCGCGCATCGCGAGCAGGACTTGGGCAAGTTCGTAGTAGCCCGCCGAGCAGGCCAAGGACAGGAGACTCTCGCCTTCTTCCGTCGTCTCGTGCACCGACCGCCCTTCGTCGAGCAGGCGACGCACGGCGTGGACGTCGCCTTCGTTGCAGGCTTCCGCCAGGGAGCGGCGTGAAACGGCGGAGGAACCACCCGCTCCGCTGCCGAATCGCACCGTTTCGTCGTCGCTCCGCCCACTGGAAGATTCGCTGGGATGGGTGGCGGCCGTCGAGGACGAGGAAGACGAGGTGCTGATCACCGCGGACGGTCCCACAGCGTCAGATCGCATGCGCGTCAAAGCGGCCGCGGCTTCGTCCAAAGCGCAGGAAACGCTTGAAGTGAGACGCGACAGCACTTCAGGATCGCCGAATCGCTTCCCGTCAGCTGACAGCTTGCCAATGCCTACCAAAATGGAGTGTTATTTTCTACTTCAGCTTTCCTTACGTTCTTTTCAAATGTGATCATCTTATCCCACTTTTTACATTATTTTTCGCTTGAGCGAATTATGAGTCATTTTTTTAGTTTGAATGTACCAACTCCCGTCCCTCTTTATCCCCCCTCTAATGACAATTATATAGAAAAAAGGAGGCGTACCGGCTGCTTCCAGAAGAGCCTCAATTCGCGCTTGGGTTTCGGGGTCAATTCTTTGAAGCTCGGTTTCCGAAACTGGAAGGGATCCCGAGTGTGACAGCAGAAAACGTCGATCCAGGACGTCTTCGCATAGGTCACTTGGCTCGATGCTGAAGGATTCCACCTAGGGTGATAATCAGAACGAGTTAAGTTCCAGAGACACTGTATAAGAGGACCAACGCTGTAAATGAATGTAAATAAAACACACAAATTATAATCAGAACAAAAGTATGTTAACTTCTAACTTGAAAAACAGTATAAACAAAAGGATATTCATCTGGCTTTCTACCAACTTCGGGTTATGTAACAATTTCCTCCAAGGATCACTAATCTGGAAATGTAAGCTAGTGTACAGACTAAATGGCGGCCGTGTTTTCGTTTACTGGTCAGAATTTCACCATACAGAGACCAAAGCACAACCTTCCAGAACAGCAAAAGTCCCAAGTTTTCAGTTGTGCTCTCACTTTCCGTTTCGGGGTAGCGCATTGCTTCTTCAAAGTCCCTTAAAAGTCCCCCAAAAGAAAGGAAAGGCAGGAAGCGATGTTCCTTAGTTTTAGAAACGTCATTTTAGACCATCAAAAGCTTAGGTGTGTTGTTATAGGAGCCTTTAAGCAACATTATCTCTAAGAATTTTAAAAGAAAGTGTTTTAATGTGATTTACTTGAGGCAGAACCACACTTGACACGCTGGAACGCATTATACTATAGTTATGCTATTTACATACCACTTGTGGTTGTTTCATAACATAATCTAAGAAGATTTTCTTAGAATTCTTAGAATTTCCAGTTGAATCAAAAGGTTTTATTTTAGTTTTCGGAAGGCTTGTTGCATTTGCTGGATCTTTGGCTAGGCAGCATGAAAGGCTAAACACGAGAGTATTGCCAACTAAAAACGACCCAGATGCAGATGTATGTCTATAGTGAGCATACATTTTACAGTAGGCAAGCCTTTCACCTCGTTGACCTGCAAAGTACAACTGGACATTGGGAATCATCATTTTCCTTCACCAGAATGCAGAAAGTATTATTGATTTAAAGGAATAAAATGTCTAATAATATACCTCCGAAACGTCGTCGTCACTATCTGAGGCAAAAGTAGGCGAGGAAAAATCCGGGACTGGATCTCCTGTGGACTGACTGGCACTTAGACCTGGTTCTTGACCCGAGCCTACTGTGCTATGGCTACTGAGGGCTTTCCTAGCTTTGCTGGCTAATGCTTTGGTGGTTTGCGATGAATGCTGCAAAACCGTACGAATATTTAAAGTGGCTGATCCTGTTTTATTGGCCGCGATGGGCGCCGAAGTTGACTGATTACTGTTCGATACTAAAAGATTGCAAGTTTGGCCCGGGCCAGATTGACTCGGCTGCGCTCGGACCTCGTGCTTCACGCCGTTCCTTTGCTTTTCCGCACTGGAACTATGTACCACATTCTGCATCTTTACACTTTACACGTCCATTAAATTACGCCTTGCAATTAGCATCCCAAATTTTCACAACTTTTAGATCGCTTTAGCACGTCTGATTAGACTTTCACAAACTATGGCGTAGTCTCCACAAGCGATGGGAAATCCCTTCTAACACTGACCCGCCATGTTGACTGCTTCTTGCGCCACCTCTTTGCCAAATCCAACGCCATCTGCGACAATGCGACCTACTAGCACCAACTTTGAATAAAGTTAGCCTACCCTTTTAAGCTTTCCTATTCGAACACCCTTATTGATCTCATTAACTTACTCAATGAAAATTTAATCTGGGAAATGCTATCGTAATAAACCTAAATAATTCAAAGAAACCTGACCGTTCTTCGAAATTTCATTGTTGGCAGCGTTGTTATGGATGTCGACGAAAATGATCCTAGGACCCTAGTATTCTTTTATTACATTCAGCTTTTCTGCTCTTACTGTAGGGCAGTCGAAGCACTATTAACACTGCAGACTGTCGTTCCATGGGCGGTGGAATAGTAATATTAGTAAGAAATAAGAAGTTTAAATAGGCAATGACTCTTTTGGTGTATATACGTAGAAAACCATTCCAAATTTCAATGCTAATATCTACAATTTTTTTTGACAGGGCAATGAGTATAATAATCTTGTGTAAAAACCAAGAAAGGTTTTACGGGACATAGGAAAGTATGGGTATTTCACCGCAGGAGCTGTCTCTTTGTTCTTTTATACCAAATCTGGTGCTATGTACAGACTGACAGGAAAATCGCACACGATTAAAAAATAAACTTGATTAGAAGGGCCTGTTAATCACAGCGACGCCCGTATAACTGCGGCCAATGCCCATGCAGACAGGTAACAAGCTCCAGACATTGGTGTCGGGATTGTAGACTTCCACAGAGGCCAGATTGGAGGTTCCATCATCGCCGCCGACCACGAAAAGCGAGCCTTCATGGGCCACGACCCCCGCGTTTCGCCGACACAAAATCATATCAGCGGCCGGAAGCCAAACGCCTAATTTGGAGTCGTAGCGTTCTACCGACTTGCGTACTACAGGGCCGTCATGGCCGCCGACAGCGTACAAGAATCCATCCAAGACGCCCACTCCAGCTCCACTGCGTCTGCAGCCCATTTCCGCCACCAAGTACCAGGAATCTGTCACGTGATCATAGCGTTCTACTGACGACAAACATTGCCGCGACGCTCCATCATATCCACCCACCTTAGTATATATAAAAAAAAAAAAAAAAATCAGGAACGTTCAAATTTTCGTTCTTGTGGATAAGATTACCGCGTAAATGAAGCCGTCGAGGACAGCCACGCCCACTGAGCTCCTTCGGGTTGACATGGGCGCAATAGACAACCATTCCTGGCGAGCAGGATCGAAAGTTTCCGCCGTGTTTAAGCCTGTCGAACCGTCAAATCCCCCCACCGCATAAATGCAGTTGTTGAGCACAGTCACGCCCAATGTGGAACGCCGAGACTCCATATCTGGCGCCGGAAACCATTGATCCAACTGTGGCTCGTACATGTCTACACTGCGCACGCGCAGAGCGCCATTAAAACCGCCTATTGCATAGACCCGTCCACAAACCACTGCCAATCCAGCCCTAATTGCAAAAATGACATATAAATTCACATAATCAATAAAACTAAATAATAATCTTGGAGTATATAAATACTAATAATTTTAAACAATAAATATGTCAGAAAAACGAAAAATTAAGTATACAATCAGGCGAAATGCGCAAAGACAATGCACCTGCATCTTCTGGTGGGCATTTCAGCTAAAGGATACCATCGGTCTGCTTCAAAATCGTAGCACTCGACACCTCGGATGGCCTTGGGAGATTGGCCCCCCACTACGAGCAAAACCTGCATCAAAAGCGAGCAAAAAGAGTTCCCAACAGCCTTCTAAATCATTAGGCGGAAAGTTAAACTCACTTTGGGCAAACCAGAAGGTCGCCGTGGCCTCGTCCGTGGCGTCCTGAAAAGCAGCTTTTGTTCCCCTTTCAACAAATGGTATTTCAGGGCTTCAATCAAGTAGTCTTTGCCTAGATTTCAAAGTGACACTAAGCACTACACCACGATTTACTCCAAGATTCAGTCAAGCTTACATTGAGAAGACAGCTTCATTAAGGGGTCTTCTTCTACTTTTTGGACCAGATATTCTTGCGACAACAAGGGCAGCCGGACATGAGCCATAAGATCCGGTAGGTGGTTCGTGCGCATTTCAGGGTCATAATTAACCCACGTGACGACGCATTCGTAAACCTAAAAGCAATCGATACGTCGTTAGACTAAAAAATAAAATAAAAATGTTTTAAACACTTGTTCTTCGTTAGGAACTGTTAGCTTGTCGCTGGCAATTAATCGGGCAACTTCTTCCCACGAAAGATTGAAAAATTCTTCGTTTTCTACCACATCCCTAATATTTCAATGTAAAATAATTTTTCTTAATATAAGGTACTTTTACTTTTGAAGATCTCTTTTTATTTAAAGATACTTACGAAAAGTGCTGCTCGACGTACTTGTGGGCGAGAGCATGCAAATCGGGACAGTGATGCAGATCGGCGAAACTTCGGATCCCCAAGCAATTGGAAGGGTGGAGTTGGGTGACTAAGAAATCACAGCAGGCATCTTTGACATCGGTTAATTGAAGCAGGTTAGCGGCCGGCAGTAGAAACTGGACATTGTCTTCCGTCACTTGGACTTCAGCAGTGTACACATAACTGAGTAAAATATCGAGGGCTTTGGCGTCAATATCTTGGAGGATAATATTTGTCTGTCGACTTTCTTCGAAATTCGCAAACATGGCTTGGAAATAGGGACTACATGATGATAAGATTACGCGATGGGCCGGGAACTCCCGACCTTGAGCAACTAACGTTACGTCGCACAGCATGTGATCCCTAATACAACGCATTTTATTACTCCTTTTCTCAGGCCTTTCTACACAAATAGGAATTCATCATTACTTGCGCATATAGTTGATCTTGGAGAAAGCTTTATTGCAATGGTCTGCATTATGGTACGTTGGTCGTTCTGAAAGAGAGTTACTGCTTTGTTCTTTCTGGGAACTCTCGTCCAGCGAATTCTGGCTGGCATGGCGCAAAAGCAGCTTTCTAGAGTAGAAGATGCACAAAAAAACGACTTAATACCATTCAGATCCTTAATGTGGAGGTGTTTTCTAGTTACCCCGCGTTAGGTGACAAGCGATGACCGGACGGTGCCAACCGTAATTCGTTCATATTTTCGGATTTCGACTCGAGAAAAATACGAAAACGAAATGCAACACTATTTCACTTGCTTAGTCTTTTTGTTATGCGACTGCTACAAACTGCGCTTACAGTTACACCCCTTGAATCTTATCAAACCACAAAAGGTGGCGTTAACTTGACCTAATCTTGGGCTGACGACCTTGACATTTTTGCTCAAACGACCTTCTTATTTGATTTCAAGACCGCAAACTAAAACCACAACGGTACCCGTAAACTTCTTTGTTTTCACAGATCAGCTGATTTGGCCTTTTCCGATTTTTTAAATCATTATAGATGGCGTTGCCGGTCATATCCGTGATAAAAAGCTCGTACAAGGCGTTACAAAGATAACTCCTCACAGTAATCAGATTTAAAAGCATATTAATCTTAATGGCTGGGGCGAAATTACTCTCGCTGTTTTGTGACCAAAGACGAGTTTCTAGTCTGGCCCGAATCTGGTCCAATTCTTATAGCAGAACTTTCGCAGTAGCGCTAGGCGTCGAGTCCATGTGCCCGACAAAGCCACGCCTCCTTATTCCTAACCCCTCCATTAGTACCTTCGGACCCGGCCCAGTGCATCAGCTGCGATTGCCACGACGCTCATTCCCAGCGACGGTTCGTCGATTTTCCAGTGCTAAAAAGTCGGGGAGGATGTATCGTACGGAAGAACGTGGCGTGCCAAACACGGAGTCCTATCGCGTTTTCATTCGTAAGTTATAATATTCAAATTAATTGAAATTGTGTTGTCATTCCCAAAAGTAGTTTGTTAAAAACACATTTGGCGTCTGTCGTGCCAAGAAAACCGGTTTCGATTCAACCCCTGATGCTTTTTTTAAGAAGGTCAGAGTTAGAAGTGAACCGAAGATACAGTCGTGATCTCACATTAATGTAATTGATTCACAAAGTGAAATCCTCCCATCCAATTCCATCATTGGGGTTTTGGTATCTGGGATTCGTTTTCTGCACGTAACAGTTGCACCGGTCTAGACCAGAAATACTTATCTTGTTGCAGATGAGTTTCCTTAGCAACGAAAGATTGTGACGTATTTTTGTACTGATCTGTGTTCACTAACTATCCATTATTGCAGGCAATGAATCCGGTCCAATCTCCCCTTTCCACGACATCCCACTCTATTCCAATGAAGAAGAAAAGATTTGCAACGTGGTTATAGAAGTTCCCAGATGGACTAATGCCAAGATGGAGGTAAGCTTATATAAGATGATGGACTTCCTGCCATTAAGTTATTACACGTTTGGTGCATTCATCCATTGGTAGATTTGCAAGGAAGAGGCTTTGAACCCCATCAAGCAAGACATAAAGAAGGGCAAACTTCGCTATGTGGCCAACTGCTTCCCTCACCATGGCTACATCTGGAATTACGGCGCCCTTCCCCAAACCTGGGAAAACCCACACGTTCTGGATGCTCATACGGGCTGCAAAGGCGACAATGATCCCATTGATGTTTGCGAGATTGGACACCGAGTATAAGTCGCAACCCCATCAATCATAAGCTTATTTCTTCTGTAACGAGTTTTATCTCTCGAATAGGTTGCCAAGCGAGGCGATGTTATCCAAGTGAAAATCCTGGGAACAATTGCCTTGATCGATGAAGGTAAACTTGAATTACTTTGTTCTATTAGATTACTTAGTATGTATTCCTAGGTGAAACTGATTGGAAGATCATTGCGATCGATGTCAACGATCCCCTGGCTGCGTCTCTCAATGACATGGATGACGTGGAGAAGCACATGCCCGGTTTCATGGCCGCCACCGTAGAGTGGTTCAAAATTTACAAGATGCCCGATGGCAAACCTCCCAACAACTTCGCTTTTGGCGCCGAAGCTAAAAACAGGGAGTTTGCCCTGAAAGTCATTGAGGAAACGAACGCTTGCTGGAAGTCTTTGATGGCTAACCAGGCTGATGCTGCTGGAATTGAAAGGTATGTATTATATTCGTAAAGAAAAAGGCGGTTTTAGGGTTTCGAATTCTCTTGATGTTGTTCACACTAAGATTTACTTTATTCACACTTTTTCTTGGATTTTTCAACATCTGTATCTCGCGCGTTAGGTGCTGTGTTGGCGTCGAGGACTGTGCCTTCAAAGTCAACGTGACCGAAGCCGAAGAGCACGTCAAGAAACACGGCGAATGCGTGGGCGAATGCGAAGCCATGCCCGCGGACGGTACCTACAACATTTAACTATATGTATTTTCACTTTTCAAATAAAAAACGAATTCCTTGTTTTGTAGTGGACAAATGGCACTACGTGAAACTGCTCAAGTAAAAGCACACCGAAGCCGAGCCGTTAAACCTACAGGGAACTAGATGGCACCAGTGCAAATTCGTTGAAACTCGCGAAATACAAGGCTTTCTGCACCTGCAAACGTCATTCTTCTCTTTTTTAAATAAGTGAACAAGCATAATAATCTAAAAGTTTATTGTTCTGTATCACGTGTCAACAAAACCATGCACGTAGTAAAGAATTGGCAGTAGGTTTGTCCAAAAATGAAAGCGCCTCAGACGTGTCTGGTAGGCCAGCTCAGCGAAATAAGATCTTGCAATCTTGGGTGGGAACCTGGTCTTCTTTTTTCAAACTTGTTTTTGTCTTCCGCCGGGGTGCAACAATGCTATGTCTTTTCGTCTTCTTAGCGATATCCAGCTTGGCCGTAGCATGTTTGTAGCCCTCTGCCTTTTTCTTTTTTTTTACAAGAGCTGGTGAATGGGGTAACAGAATAAAATGGGGGAGAATGTACGAAACGGGGTGGTGGGGGCGTTGCTGTATTTTCTCCGTTTTTCCCCCCGCTTTTTGGTTCAGCAATTCAATGGACACTGAACGCCCCAACCAATCCACGAATTACGAACTTGGATCAATGAAAAGTTTGACAACCGATATAAACAAATCAAAATCATACATTTTTTTAGGGTCACACCGGAAAATTTTACCACGTGACAGGGTGAAAGACTTGGCTGGCTTTACATTTATTTTTTTGTTATCCGTCAGTACCAAATAACGCGAAATTTTCATCATGTTTTTCGTTCGTTTTCCCCACAGTTGCGCTGAGGCTGAAAAAATTCCCCAAAAATGTTGTCCAAATACTCTTGAACGCTTTATATTTTTTGTTGCAAAGTCGTTAACCCTTGGCACGAGGTTGGAAATAGAAAGGGAGCATAAAATTTGGTAACATGGGGAGAGAAAGGGAGAGACCGAAATGAATGCGAGTTTCACATTATTTTTCTTCGAAATCTTTTGGTTAGACAGGCCTAAACAGTGTTTAATTATCTAGGTCACTCAATTCTTAGACAACGAGGCACTTTGGCAAGAACCACAATTTTTTCCCTTTTTGTCGTATCGCACAAAAAATGACCGCAAACATCACACTTGGTTTCCAGTTTTGTTTTCCCAAAAATCCGCCAAAACTGTCCTCTCTTTTCATTTCCAACCCACGGAACTCTTCTTTTCCCCACAGATACAAAATAAATAATTTGCGTTTTAATCAAGGGGTTTTTGTCCATGTGTGTACCATGGAACTTTCCTTATTCTATTTTCAATTTACCAAGATCTGGCCCTAGAAGAGATACAAATAAGATACAACTCAAGGAAAACGAAGGAAAGGTTGACTTGAAAGTGTTTTTTTTTACTTGCCAGATGGCGTTCCTTGTATCTTTTTCTTAAATTTTGACGGAGTTGCATTTTCCCATTCGCTTTGTGCTTCGCAGCCCAATCGACCTGTTGATTTCTATAGTTTGGGGTGGGGGGAAAATATTTTCCAAATATATCCCAGAGCAAAGCCAATACTCTTGATGGATTGAACAGAAAGAAGGTTTTGCGGGCTGTTTTCGATCAGGTTAATTTCTTGGACAAATAAAGAAAAAAGAACAGAAAAGGGGGAGGGGCAACTCAACGGCAGAGATCGTTTCTCCATCCTAAACCCTGATACCTGCACTACCTACCCACCAAACGGTCCTACAGCACTTTTCATTTTTTTAGAGACATATTCCTATCGGCTGACATGGACCAATTAGCTCTTTTTCGCACCCCTAGATGGCATTACGGGCGTTTTAACTTTGACCTTGCAATGACGACACGAGTTTAAAAAAAGGGTACAGCAATTTAGTCTTCACTCCACTCATAGGCCTAAAAACGTGGTATAAAAATGTCTCACAGACGCGCGACGTTCGTCACACAATTGTGCACCTTTTCTTTGTATCCGAAAAGAGGAGGGGGGAGGGGGGAGGAATCTCGCATTTTTGCTTGTCTATCTTCATCAAGGATCAAAGCGGCTAACTGGTCAAACTTGGATGGCTTCGGACAACACGAGGCTAACTTTCCTTGACACGGTTTTGTTTTTCTGAAAGGAGATGGTTGGTTAATTTTGTGTTCATGATTCTGTTTTCTTCAAGACGGAGGAAAAAATGTTTCGCTGGGAACCTGTAAGAAATGAAACCCGGTGGGAAGAAGCAAAACGAAAACTTGGTGTTGTTGTTTTTTGTGTTTAAAATGGGAGAAAACGGCAATTCTAAAAACTATTTGGTTTGTTATACGGATTCTATATGGATTCGACACGGAATTAGCAACGGCAATGAGCTATGGCGGAGGTTGGAAGTATGAAGCGACTATTGGATTAAAAAACCTACATCGGAGACCGGTCAACAGCTACAAATTTTTCTGAGCTCTTTGCTTTTCTAAATAGGTAAATCGACAGCAGTCAGAAGCGAAGAAATGAGCTGGAAGAAAAGAGGCGGTCACCGGCGCCACCTAGGGTAAGCAATAGGTAGCTCTTACGTAGTCACCCTTTCAGAACTTGGAAAGGGTATGGCTGGGCTATTTTGCCCTGTTCCTGGTAAGTGTATGGGCTATGCCTGCCAGAAACAGACCGGACAGAAAGGTGACCGTCTCTTTTCGTTTGGGAAAGCGAACCGGCTATTGTCAAGAAGAAACACGATACGGTGAAAGCGACAATCATTGGCAAAACACACAAAGGCTGAGCAAACCCTTTTTTTAATTGGTGGATTCTTTGTCTTTTAGGTTTTCTTGTCCCTAATAATCAATGTAAGATAAAGACTAAAAAAAATAGAGTTTGGATCGCACCGCGGACGATGCAGAGTTACGATCACAGCGCTGGGCACACCGAAAGACACTGCTCCCACCCCACAGACCTCTTCTATTCCTCCGACTTGGACTGGAAGCTTTTTGCTGATGAGTCCAATTTATTGTCTCCGTAAAAGCTATTTTGAACGAACATGGTTCCCCCACTGAATCGCTATCAAAACCCCCCTTGAATTTTTAGTTTTGGAAAAATGTTCCAGTTTTCCACCTTTCCAAGTCGGATCCATAAAAAACGCCGGGTTTCGGGTCAGGGGCTCAAGTCTTGCCACATAACAGCCCGATAACTATGGTGTTGACGCACTACTCTGATACAAAAAGCCTACAGTGAACAATGAGCAAAAAGCGATACGCGGAAAGCAAAAAATTCTCCTTTTTTTCGCTGCCATGGAAAGAAAAGGATGTCGTAACATGAACAAACAATAGCTCTCCAAAAATTGACAATAATAGTAATAATAGTTTGGATAATAGTAATAATAGAAAAAATAGCGCAAAGGGAGAGGCCGGACGCGGGGCGGTCGATCAGCCCAAGGCGTCGGCAACGGCAAAAAGGACCTGGCTTGACAGGTCACGCGACACCTTTGTGTTTCGGGAACCTCGAGCCGGTACTCCGTGTGTACAGGAGGGGACCGACCGGTACACCAAAACTTGCGAGAGCCAATCAGGTGGGACGGACGACGGGTGCACACATCGTCGCAGAATCCCTCGGACCCACACAGCCTCTTGTTTCGCCGCTTTATTTTTATTGTATTTTTGTCTTTTCCGTAGGACTGCGTCCACCTAGCGGGACAACTTGGAACCTCGAGGGCACTGCGTCCCCCGTTCTTTCTTCTGGCCCAGATTCAGCGCATCCCAGTCCTGAATCCCAGCAAGAACTGTTCCTGCCCTGGAGCAGTTGACAACAAAAACACACTACCATCTTCTGGTCCAGAGTCCGAGCCACATCCAAAAACGATCAAGTTTTGGCCCTAACGATTGTTTCTTTATTAATTATCCATCAAACCAATCCTTCACGTCCATCCATGGCCTCTCGACACGGTAAACAAACGCGACCCAACTAACAGCTTCTCGTTTTTTAGTTTATTTTTTCCAAAGACCCAAGATTCTCCCTTGCATTTTACCGAAGTGGGACAGGACAAGCCATCACGATTGTACTTTTGTGAAAAAAGAATACTTCATCACCCCTCGCTGGTTCTGTACCAAAAGCGGTAGCAATATGGCTGGTTTGTGCTTGGCACTGGTAGGTCTCTTTCGCTTCTTTTGCCCACGACGAGACCTCAGAAAGAACTCGATCCTGGTGCCCTCTAGGGGAGGTGCTGGTATACGTGAGAACGGGTGTTTTCTTAGTTGCTTTCCTAACAAGGGGCACTTTTGCGAGATGATAGCATGATAAGGTCTGTGATAAACATTTTTTGCTTTTTACACACGACTGAGAGGCTTTTTAAGTGAGGTCCTGCCCACCTTAGTTTTCCTTTTCCTTGCTTTCACCTTTCCGTCCCATGAAGGTCGATCGAGGGTCCTTTGTTTTTTTCTTACCAACATTAGCAATATCCATCACACATTTGCAAGACTTGGGGGAAGGGGGAGCAATGACACAAACATGACAGACATAACCTAACCAACGAAACATTACTGCACGACCACGTTTAAAGTGCAGAGCACTCATCAGGGGCGTTTTAACGCTCTTTTTTGCTTCCTTTTCAACATTCAATGGGAGCCACCAGGAAAAGCTATAGGAATATTCGCTGTCCGTTGTTGTCCTGCTTGGCCACTCTGTTGGTCAAGGAACAACAGAACGCTTATTCTACACGACGCTTGGCCCTGCTTCAGCTGTGTTTCCCTGTCGTATATGGGAACCGGGCTTCGGCTCTATTCCACAAATCTTTCCTGCTCCCCACCTAGGGTCAATTTGAGTCCACTCGTGTGTGTGTGTGTGTGGGGGGGGGGGGTATTTTGGCCTCGGCTTCTTGGAATTCAAGTGAGATTAAAAAAGCTAAGGCCTTTACAAGGAAAACAAAATTTATAGGATAACGACGGGAAACAAATTGTAACAATGCAACGGCAAATGGTAGTCCTGCCTTTAACAGAATTGCAAGAGGCATGGGAAACGGTTTAAGGAGATAAAAAATGTTACGGTGATCAGCCAGCGTTGAGCACCAATCACACGGTCCAACATTCCCATGACTGGTACGTTTTACGAGTCACTCAGGAGAGGGAAAACAAAAGGGGTTGCAAAAAATGAAAAAAATCAAAGACAGCTGGTATATTTGCCGATTTGGAATCATTGCGCTTTGTACAAGTTTCTTTGCGTGACTATTAACGTTTTTCAGCTTTGTTTGCCTTTTTCCCAAATGCGTCCTTTTTGCTTTCGTCGCGGCTGCTGAGAAGTGAATTTCGTTTCATTTTTTCAAACATTCGATGCAATGTTAGTACGATACGCAAGAGTGCCCCAAATCGCAATGATCCGTCCAGTGTCACGATATCACAGTCAAACCGTCCTCCACGGAATCCCTTCGGGGGAACAATCCGTCTGTTTTCATGACTAATGCACAGACTTTTTTCGTTTCTTTTCTATATAGAGGACCACAGCCACCAAAAAAAAGCTTCTATTCCAATTTTCTTTTTCAGTGTTAGCGGAGGCGGGGCGGGGAGGCTTTTACGGATTAGTTCCAGTGTATACTACGACAAACAAAGGGGGAGAGTTCAAATTCATTCTTGAATTTAATTCATTGTCGGACAGTGCGTTGGGGTGGGGGAAATTGGTTGAGCGGGACATGCAGAGGATTTACAAGTTCGACTCGCGGCGTTGCATTTTGAATGCAAGCATCCGGAACTGACCCTAGGTCCTAATGCCAGCCTACTTTTCTATACCAGCTTTTCCTTCCACTTTCCTACTCTCCAGTCTGCTTTCCCCTTAGTGATCCTTTAGGCAGCAACGCCTCAGTAAAAGAAATCATTCTCTCTTTCAGTGATCATTTAGAAACCATGACATGTTTTCTGCTACGAGACGCTAAAAAACTCTACAATGAGGCCTGTACATAAAAGCGCTGGCACGAGTTTAAAGTGTCGTGAACACTTGAATGTTCCCCCACATTTCCCTTCCCTCTCTTTAGTACAACACGCAAGTCCCTTCCCCGTTCAAAAGATATGGCAGAAACACCCCCCTGACAAAAAGGTTCAGTAGCCACATACACACAGACGCACACCCACAACACAATACACGACAGCCTGCGGTTTCCTTCGAAAACCCATCCGACTCGGCGTTACCTTCACCGGGTTAATCCCCACCTACTGGTTGCCTCCAACAATGAAAAAGACGCTGACGCCCTAACCGCGACACCCCTCTCGGTTCTCGATGGATAGCTAGCAACGCCCTCGGTTTGCGGAAAAACAAAAAACGCTCGCTTTTCACCCCTAATACCCTCTTTCGAACTTGATCTTGCCCTACACTTGAAGACAAATGAAGAATCGAGATATTGGCCATGGATAAACGAAGCACATCTTTTGGTATTGGTGGGTTTCTTATTTCCATCCACGGACCTTCCCTCTCAAACGAACCGGACAAGCCCCAAGTAACCATTTAAACTAACTCAGTTGCACTGGCAACAGCACAAGGGTTCATAAAAAGGCCTTCTTTGAATTCCACCAACTTATTCTTTTCTTAAAGCAAGAATGATAAAAAGAAGAAAGTTCCCTTCCGCAAGTGGTCTTCACAGGCTGACACACCATCTAGTGGGAAAACAAGTAACTACTTCTTCCACGCGCTGCACCCACAGAAAAGGAATCTACCCTCAAAACTAACGCATCCACTTCTTTTCTCGCAAACAGTTGACGGGAATATTCGGCACACACACAAAAAAAGACCTACTATTGATAGCTCCAGTCCAACTAAACCCGGGGTAATTATATCGAAAGCTCAAAGCCAAAAATAAAAATAAAAATGAAAACCCAGGGGCGATATAAATAGCTACTGAGATTCAAAGCTAAAGAATAAAGTTTTCTATAACTGAAAAACGATGTAAAAAACCAGTTGGTCAATTGAAGAACCCAAGAAAAAAGCCATGAAATTGGTTCCAGTCCTAACTAAGTGGGGATTATGTGTTGCACTGAACGGGCAAGGGAAAACTACCTGCAATTCTAAATGGCGGAAAATTGGACAATCAAATCACTCTTTGCCGAGGCAAATGAAAGTGAAATAATGCAAACAGCTGGAATATCCCCCTTATCGTTTTTCTCTCAGAAAACTTGGACCAAAAAAAATGAATGAAAAAAAACACGGGTGCAAGGGCAAATCAGTTTCGGAAAGCTCACACGCGCCCAAAGTCAACATTACATGTGAAGGGATGGGTTTTTGGAAATAAGTGCTTCTGTTTCTCACGTGGACGCTGTGTACACCACGTAAGAAATATATCAAAGAAAAACTCAATAAATTCAAAACAAAAGGGCGCGCGCGGGAAAGTTTGGCGCCAAAAGCCCAGCAAACAATCGCACTTCCCTTTAAACACAGTGGCACGTGAAAAATTACGTAGGCTTGCAAAAAGGCCGTGACTTTTGATTGACGCTTTTTTTTCATCCTCCATTGACATGCTCAGCGCCACAATTTCTTCCTCTGGCTATTAAAAATCGTTTTTTCTTCTTCTCTTCGAATTTTTTCTCCCGAAAAGCTGATGGGCTGGCATGTCAACAACAGGAATCCTTTTGAACCTCGACACAATTGAAAAACAGCTTTTTCATTTTTCAACTTGCAACTTTTGGCTGTACCCCAAATTGGAACTATTATGACGCAAACTGTTTCCCCAAAAAATCGAGAAAAAATAAGAGTGCCCCCAAAAGGCGGAGCAGCAACGTTAACGAGCAGCAACGCCAATTCAATCAGGAACGAAACCAAAGAAGAAAAAAAAATTACCCCCCAAACCAGTATTAATAATAATAAGGTCAACGGATTCTTTATACCTTGCGCTTGTGAGCGTTAAATCATTCGTTTTTCCTCAACTTTTGCCAAAGTGATTAAAAAAAATCTTATAGGAAATGGACATGACACGTGGACTTGGTCCTTGGGCTCCCATTCTCGCGAGATACATTCGTAGGAGGGGGCGGGGCTTGCTTCACGGGAGGGGCAGGGGGCGGAGCATGTTTGTGTTCTCTTCTTTTTTGGGTCTTGAGCGTATTGCGAATCATTCGCAAAATGGTTGGGCTTAATAAACGAAAAACCAACCCAAAATATCCCCATTGCCCAATCGATTTCTCCAAGGGGGGGGGTCTGTTCTTGACTGCAGGGCAGCGAGCTTTTTGTTGAACACAATAGCATCCTCAGCGCGTCCCATAGTGGCATCTCTCCAATGATGGCGGCAACACACGGGCGATATTCCCAATCCATTGTCTTCCCACATCACACATACCAGAGCTAACTTTAAAAAAAAACATCTTCCCATCTGTTCCAAGAGCAGATTTTTGCACGTCAAGGCAGGGGGAGGGGAGGGGGTTAAATCTGCACTCTTTGTTTCTGGAGGGAGGAGAGGACTTGGTATTTTTCTGCTTCAGAGCGTCGGTGAAAATGTTTTGCGGGGTGGCAAAGTATGGTTAATGTGAAGAACCTAAGGCCTTCATAAGAACGTGTTCCATCCAACAATGATAACACACACACACACACACCTTTTGACTCCGGTCCCGAAAGACACACTCGGTTTTTCGCAGGGGGCACTAAACAAACATTCCGTCTCTCTTTCGGCGGACTCGGCATGACTTTCGCTCCTTTGGGGCTTAGAACGGATGGTGGATATTCACTGTTGTTCATGTTTCTGGGCTAGTTTTCATTCTTGTCCCCCCATCACACGCACTACCACACGAACTTCTTGCCGGCCGTAACGAGTTTGTCCCGCCATTTTTCTGTATTCTTCCCTTTGCTTTGCTTAAGCGATGGATAGCCTAATCCAACTTCCTCCCGGTTTTTAAAGCCAACCCCCGGTTTAGACCCACGAACCGTTTTTTTAAAATCCCGGGAGGGGATTCTGGGCGCCTATGCCAACATACACACACACTGAAACTTTGCACTCTAGTGGCTTTTCCCGCCTGCTTCAAGTCTGGTTCTTTTTCGTGCCCATTGCTATTCGCACCCATGTGGAAGTTGTCACATGTGCTTTAAAACACGCGTACAATGAAAAGTACAGTAAACCGGTTCATTTAGTAATGGTTCATTACTAAATGAACAGTAATGGTTCATTTAGAGCTTATCACAGCCAAAGGGCAACTTCCCTGTCGTCACAGCTCTCGTCGAAACGAGCGTAAGAAATATCCGGGGGGAAGGGGGGAAAACTTGTTGCGAGTCCGGGGAACGGAAGAAAAACGGGTGGGGTCGAGCAAGGAGGGGCTTAATGCACAGTTTCTTTTTGCTTTCGGCAGAGGGGGTTTTGAACCAGGTCTGCTAGATCCAAGAAAAACGGTGATATTTCAGCTTCAAAGCAAGTTGAAGGAGATGGGGAGGGCTGCCTCATGGCGGGGGTTTTATTTTCCTTGTTGCATTCACTGTTGTAATGTCTTTTCCGTGTATCTCTATACCGTTTCAAGTTGGGAGACGGGAACGCGGGACCTCAACCCTGAGTTGTCGAAGGATTCAGAGGGGGCGTCACCGTTTAGTTTCGTTCGGTTTTTGAAATCCTTGTGTCGCAGTTCGGGGTTCTGGCTAGACTGGCTGAAAATCAAGCGCGAAAAAAAAGTAACGATTCCATTGCCGCCAATGTTTTTTTGGCGTTGGGTAGATGAGCGGTTGTCTTTCAGGGATAAACACAAACTTGTGCCTTTTCTTTAAAAAAAATAAAATAATTGGGAACATTGTCGTCTATTCGCCGCCGGATATCGTTGGGCATCGGCTCGTATACTGTCTGAATTTGTATTTTTGGTCTGCAAGAAAAAAAGGGAGGGCGAGAAATTTCCAGGGGGCGACGCGTATTGTAACGAGGTAAGCTATCTTGGACAGCTCCCCTTGTTAATGACCGCGTCAATCGGATTTTCGAATTCGAATTTTCTTCTGAAGTGGGAGGGGGTTGAAAGCTGAAAGAAGGGGGGCGGGGCTTGTAGCTATCAACTTGGGGGTTGCTTTTATTTGTCTTTGCCAATTGTTCAACATATTTTCATAACAATTTAAATTTTTTCCATTTTTTTGCTTGCGGGATCAAATCTGGATTCCTTGGGAGCATCGAAAGGTCCACAAAACTTTGAGAAACTTAAGGTGAAATTTTGCGTTGGCAAAATAACAGCGGTTGAACCGGGGATTTTTTTTGTCTTGGACAGAAGAAGGCAGAGCCAAATTTTCTTTTGGCGGCGATGATCGAAATCCGAGGGATTTTGTCCGTTTTCTTCTCCGTTTCTTTTTTTTGTGGTTGCTTTGAAAGCAAAAGATAGCCAATCACAGACCGTTGCAAAACTGGGATTTTTTCTCGCCAAGAAAATCGGGGTAAAATCCGAATCATGGTTTCAGATATTGCGCCTTAAGAATTTTTTTTCTTTTTTTGATGCTTCCGTATACTGGGTTTTTAGAACCGGTGTCTTTTTTCCACCGATGGACTTTCTGTTCTCTTTTGGGGATGGGAGAAAGAATAAAGAGGGGTGGGAAGCGGGGTTGTGAGGAGGGGAGGCTTTATTAACCCAAAATGTTGCGTGCTTTTGTCATTTCTCTCGTTAAGACGACGGCGGATAATACTGGAGCGTTTTTTAGCGACTCGAAGGAAGATGCTTGCATATGCCTTTTTTTCACCGAAAGGGGGGAACCACAGAAAGGGAGTATCCAAAATTTCCAAAAAATATAATTTTTTCTATACCAGTCCCTTTTTTGTTTTGTGTCAAAACGTAGGGGATCCGTAAATCTTCTTCCAAAAAATTTCGATTCCGAAAAAGTGGATTCTTGTTTTAAGTTTTTAGAGGCACCGCGTAGCAAATATAGTAAGGGACTGGCAGGAATACGTGTTTCACCTGGCTTCAAGAAAAAAACCAAGCCTTCGTCTTATTTCTTGTTTCCATTTTGCGCTTCCCCAAAAAACAAGTTCGTTTTTGCGTCTCTGAGAGGCATCCGCAAAACCGCAGCATCACTTTTTAACTTCTTGGTCTCGTTTTTTTCAAAAAGAAAGAAAAGTTTTAACGTTTGTTGGTTTGGTTTTACACTAAATGAGTGGACAGGTGCTTGGACAAGTAATCTGCCCGCGCAAAAGTTTTCCCGCAAGCGTCGCAGCGGTACGGCCGCTCGCCCGTGTGGATCCGCAAGTGCCGGTTCATGTCGCTCTTCCCGCCGAACGCGCGGCCACAGAACTCGCACTCAAACGGTCGTTCGCCCGTGTGCTTGCGGATGTGCAGCTTGAGGTTCTCCTTGGCGCGGAACCCCTTCCCGCAGAAGGGACACAGATGCGGTCGCCCGGGGTCGTACTCGGGCGGCGGGACGCCGGCAGCCATGGCGTTGGCGGCGGCTGCCGCTGCCGCGGCCGAGAATTCGCGGAACATGCCGGTCATGAAGGGCGAAGAAATGGCCGTCGCCCCGGGCAGATGCGAGTGGCGCTGCATGGAGGCCGGCAGGGACGACGAGGCGGGCGACTGATTGTTGCTACTGGAGGTGGCGCCACTGGCCGGGTTGTTGTTGGAACTGTGGGTAGCTTGAGCATCTTCGGGGAGGTCGGTTTCGGAGCCTTCGCGGTCCGATCCTTCCATATTGTCGTCTGAAGGCACTTCCTCGGCGTTGGCCCCGTCCGCGTTGTTGTTGTTGCCTTTGGCTCCACCCCCACCGCCGGCCAAGAGACTGTTGGACGTTTTGGCGTCAAAGTGCTTGAGCCCGGACGGCGGAGGCATGGCGTTCCGGGCGAAGAAGCCGGCCGCGATCATGGCTTGGTGTTGCCGCATGGTTTCGTGGATGCTGGCCGCGAAGGACGACGTAGTACAGGTAGCGTTGGAAGACGAGGTGGAAATGGAACCTTCCGCATGGTTGGACGTGGAGGAGGTTGCGGCTGAAGACGCCAGGTGAGCAGCGGCGTTGCTTAAGGACAAGGTCATGGACGACTGTTGTTGGCGCGCCATACGATCCATGCACGACAGATTGTGGATCCGCAGACTCTCTTCGTTGACGAACTTCATGCGACACACGAGACAGACGTAGATCTGGCGGGACGACAGGCTCGCGGAAGTGGTCGGACCCAAGTAGGATCGACTAGAGGAAACCGACAGGGGATCCGAGGAACCGGCGACGGCGCTGGGCGATTCGGCGCCCGACTGGGACGGGCCTGGCATTCCTTCGCGGTGCCCTTCGCCACCCCCACCACCGCGGCCTTCGTTGTTTTCCGAGCTGACGGAACTCGCGCCCGACAGCCGACCTTCCAGCTTGACGTCCGAGTCGGCACCTGAAGTGGAGGCGCCCGCGTGGGACGGGCCGGCTTGCTGGCCGGGCCCGTGCCCGCACGAGGACCGCGACGGTCGCTCGTCATCGTCTGTGACCATGAGTAAAGGCAGGTGCGTGGGTCGCGAGAGCATTTCCAGGACGCTGCGTTGTTCCTCCGCATAGCCCATGGCGCGGTGGTAGGCCGGGTGCAGGCGCTCAACCGCGTGGTTGAGTCGATGCTTTTTGAAGGATTTGAGATACTTGAATTGCATGCCGCAGACTTCGCAACGAAAGGGCTTTTCGCCGGGTAACCGGGCCGTATGGTTCTGCTCCTTGTGCTTCGTGAACGCGGACAGGTACTTGTAGCATTGGCCACATTGCTCGCACTTGTAGGGTTTCTCGCGCGAGCCCAGGGAGAAACCCAAGCCGACGTGGGACTCGATCAGGCTCATGCCAGGCGAAAAGGCGAGGCCCGCCATGGCGGCCGCGGCGGCCGCAGCGGCTGCGGCTGCGTGCATAGAACTCGCCGGGTCGGACGAACCTTCGCCGTCGTCCAGGTCGCCGCCCGGCCGAGGGGTCGAGGTCTCGGAGCGACTCCCGCTGCCCATGCCAAAGTGCAGGCCGCCGAACCGGATGCCCACGTCGAACTGGGGCACTCCCACCGGGAGGAAAGGCTGGAACGAGTCCCGTTGACCCATCCCGCTGCTGGACTTGTCCTTGCTGGTGCCGGGTAACGTAGGTGAAGGCGACAGATCGCCGCCGCCCTGACCGCTGTTGTCGGCCGAGTCGTTGCCAGTTGAGAACGTGATGTATCGGCGGTCCCCTCTGCTGCCGCCGAGTGCATAGAGTGCGCGGCCAGACGACCGCGCTTCCCCACTCATGCTGGGCGTGGGGCTCAAGAACTCACCTTCTTCGATCACTACTTCAGCCGTTGGCATTTGGTCATCCGAGAACTAGACGATTTGATAGAGAACAGAAACAGAACAGTCAATTAGTTCTTCCTGCAATCAAATGGCACACCTCTGTAATAGCGATCGTATCTATGATCCAATGACTTCTTTAAACCTTCCTCTGTGAGAATGTACCTAAAGTTTCTCGCTTCTCTCCATGGAAAACATTCATGAGTGTTTCCAAAGAGTCTTTTCGGAAAATCGACGGGAGATTTAATGCCTTGAAGGGGTTTTCTAACTAAGAATGGCTGGGGGGAAGCAGGCCCGTACCCAGGATTTGGTTTCGGGGGGTTAAACCCCCGAACCCCCCTGGGTGGAAGAAGCTTTCGGTCCACACGAGAATCAAGTCGCCCGGTTTGGGTTTGGCATTGGGGCTCGGTTTTTCCCAGGAGACGGATCCTGATCTGCATTGCGTGCTCTGGCGACTGCCACATCCAGAATTCAGAACCAGCGCGGGAGAATGAGTAACACGCGAGAAATGTGCGCGGACGATTTCCACACGAGACTATTACCTGCACTACACACAAGACACCCACAGACGTTGGCAACACCTGCAACCTAAATTCAGTGCGTTTCCCCTCTGTTCTCGGCTGACACACCGCTGCCGCCTTCTTCCCAAACGTCGCGTAGAACAGACTTCATTAACTGTACTTACGCTAATGCGAAGCTAAGAATACAACTTGCTTCCCAAAAACTCTCTCATCCGGCTGCATTCTTCCCCGTATGTTTGACATAAAAATGCATGCGGGTTTGTCCTTCTACGTTTCTAAAAGGGTCAGTTTTTCCCTTTTGCGGGGCCAGTTACCACAGGAATAAAAGTTAGAAATGAGCCCATAGAAGCAACTCGTCATGCAGAGTAACTGACTCGAAAACATTCGAAAAATTCGCCCAAGCTTCGTGTAACGCACAGGCATGACTAGCCTATGAAAAACGACCCGTGTCAAGGCAACAATGAATTAAGGCTCCCGTCTGGCTTGGCTTCGTATGACGGTTAGCAGGGGGAATTTCGAACGTTCCAGAATGTTCGACGGCTTGCTTTGGGATATTGTGCTGTTCAGAAGCAGAACAAACCGAAAATTTGCGGCCATTCTATCCATGTCACCTTTTACTTTCCTACGCAAGGCTTTGGCAACATAACAAACATCAGCGCCCTCTGAGAAGGCTTCGCATCGAAAAGCTAAGGTACACGTGAGCAAACCCCAGTTTTCCTTGTTTCTATGACCCGTAGCGCCTTTTTATCTCAGGATCTAACGTTCTCGATCCGAAACTTCTCGGTAGACGAGTCTTTTCGTGTTGGAAGTTGGTTTGGTGGCATCAAACTGATTCACGCGCAAGGCTTTCGCCAAACAATAACATACAGGGGTGCCATCTATCATTGTTTCGCATAAAAAAAATCAAGTATAAGGGAAACTTAACTTTTAAAAGACCATCCTTATGAAAAAATATACCAACCATTGGAATAACTGCTTTCTATTTAGAATAACTAACTTGTTCCGAACCCCGCATGAACGCATGGAGCAAGAAAATTCGACCACGAAAAGAATATTTCCTAAATAGCATTAATTTCAGTTTTGAAGTGCGTGATACGAGACCCATTTCCCCCTCGTCTCCTTTGCAAAATAGAGAAAACACACCAGATCCATGCCCAAATGCAATCTCCCAGTCTTCTTCTAAACCTCTTTGAACGTATCACGCTGAAAACCTCCAGCTAGGATCTTTTGCAAAAGATGCCCAAGAAGTTGAGCTTTATGCTACGCCAGTCCTGCTCAGCGCCTGGGCGTTGACATAGCCAAGAGGGATGAAGAGTTTGTACCCCGGCTCGGCGAGAGAGAGAGAGGGAGATTTGCAGGTTGAGCTCAGCCATCGCCATCACCACGAGAAAAACGCAGACACGCCAACAAAAAACCGTCTGCAGCACGGCCGCTCACGAAATGGCACCATCCCATCTATTTGCCTCTACGCTTTGGGGACCCATGAAGCACCTCGGGAGCAGTATCTAGCTCGCTTTCTATAGCGTATTTTCAAGTTGGCGAATGCGTAGATCTGACGCCAAAGCCCATAACAGTATGTGTATAGCGTGTGTATAAACTCAAGCCCCGTATGCTGCGTCAAAAAAAGCTAAAGCGACACATCCGCTCACGTTCTAACCCCAAACAGGCATGTCTGGCTGGCTTTTTTTTGTTTTGTTTGGGGAGCTTGGAACACATACATACCCATTACACATGGCCCAAAGGGTTGAAAATGGCGGAATGAGGGTTTGGGGAGTATTGGAAGAAAAATTGCAGCCAGTTTTTGGGGAGGAAGACTCGGAGCGAGTTCTTGCAAGGAAAAAGCGGCGTGCCTGTTTTTCTTGGCACATTTCGCAAGGATACACGCCCTCCAGCGACTCGCTCTTTTTTGGGTTGCCGTTTTTTAAGTTGAGCGAGCGCACTTTTGGCAAAAAATGCGCCTGCTTCAAGACCTGCCCCGTTTCTCAAGGTAAAACGAGCCTCAGGAGTTGTTAGGCGACCGACCGGGGACTTGCCTCAACGTATAGATCTATGCAAACGAATATCAAAGAGAGAGAGAGACGCACATTTTCCTGGTTGAAACAGGAGGAAGCATTAGGACGCTTTTTTCACCCCTTGTTTCCACCAACTCAGCCTTACGCAAATACTTCCTGGAAATTATTCTTGGCGCGGGCAGGAGTTTTTTTTTTTCTTCGAGCAAAAATCCGAAGCAGCACAAAATAGACAGGGCTATTTTTTTCAAAGGGCAGTTTCGCCAGTTCCATTCGTCTGCTCGAAAGCTTTTAACAAGTGCGTGGGGCTCACGGTTCGAGATCCAAACCACGGAGCAAAGGAACAGAAACACACACATTCAAGTGCACGGCTGTCGTATGTGTAATTAGCGAGCTGCACGACGAGATTTCGCTATAGAAAGGGAGATTTTGTTAGGCGGCCTGAGCCACACTTTTGGCACTCCATGAGGCCGATAAGCAAAACGAAAAAGGGCTGTTTTTCATCTATTCTTTTTATTTACGAAAAAAGTTGGGTTTATTGCCATTATTGCCGTTCTCCGGCTTAAGGGACAAACCTTACGTACTGTATCCCGCTGCTAAATATGACACTAGTGTGTCACCTTCGAACAATCAATTTTTCTTGTTCAGCTAATGGAGTGAAAGAAATACAAGTTTTTACGAAACCTAGTGCATGAGTGAATTAGTTACATACGTACGTAATGTATCCCTGAGTTAAACATGGCACTCGTGTGTCACCCGCGAACAATGAATTTTTCCATTTTCAGCTAGTGGAGTGAAAGCAAGTGCAAGTTTTAATGTTTTTTTCGTTGATTTCCCATCAACGAAAATTGATGAGAATCGTTAAGCTAACCTAATTAACGTAACCTAAACTAATGCATTTCCAATCCAACTATCACTTTGGAACTCGAGTGACACCCGTTTGGCATTCGCTTTCCGGCGAACGTTTTGCAACCATAATACACACTCGCATAATTGTCATCTCCGAGTTTTAACTGGAGAACCTGCTGTGGGCTTTGCCGTTGTTAGGTTGGCCATCTTGCGGTAAAAGCAGGAAATAAATCTTTTTTGGGTGGTAAGAATATAGTGCAATACACTGTATGTAAAGTAAGAATACAAAGGAAGAATATGTAAGAGTATGTAAAGTAAAAAAAGTAAGAATACAGTGCTATCAAATTGCGTCTATTATTTGAAAATCATAAATTCAATGAAAACATGGAATACAGTCATGAAATTTTAAAATGACCGATAACTTGTAATTGTAGTTTGAATGTATGCGTTTCCTGTTAGATTATAAATGCCAAAACGACCATTTCCATTCTTTTGACGTAAGTTCAACAGACAAAAAAGGCTTAATTTCAAAAATTAGGAGAGATTTCCTGCCAGTGTATGTAAAGGGGTGAAAAAAGGACCCGAAACATGCTGTTGTTGGGGGGGAGCAGCAGGAGGCCTGCGAGGTTGTCATTAACAATCCCTTTTAGTCTCGTCGGGAAACAATAGTGCACTCGGGCTGCCAAGCATGCAGAGCATGGCATTGTTGCCCCTCTTTTTCGGGCTCATTTGCGAAACTGGGGTTCCTCCGTGCCTCTACTACCACGCTGCATGAAGCGCGTGACAAAGGAGAACACGGAGACCAGGCGGGGCCAAATTACTGCCTCGAAAGCATGGCCACAGGAAAAGGGGGAAACAAGAAGGAAAACAAAACGCGAAGCTATTCCCGTAAATGGTCGTCCTTGCGCAACACGTGTATGCTCTACTCTACGGTACTGCACCCCATCTAGGGAGAGAGCCTGGGACTGCAACTTAACGGAAAGTAGCGTCGTTCGAAAAGTTAAGGAAAAAGAACCTTCCCGTTGAATAGACCATCCAACCCGCCAAGTAATTCCAAACATTGAAAACCGAAATGCCTGCCCCCACCTTGCCATTACTGAAATAAAAAGCAAGACCTGGGTTCTTGTTGGGAGCCAATGCGGAAGTGGTTTGAACAAGTCCAGGAAGTTAAAACAAAGCTCTCGGTCTTTTTTTTCTGCTTCAGGGTATGCGGGGAATAAATCCTTGTTGTACAAATGAAGGGAGAGACCTCATTTCGCCTATTTAGAACGATGTGCGTTTTTCCTTGTTGCGCAAAGGAGCTTTGGTTTCACTGTTGGGCACACGTCCCGCAAAGGGGAATTTTGTATTTCATTGTTATAGCCAGGCAATAGCGTTCATTGTTAGTGGCGCACTAGCATTTGAGCGAGCTAAATTACGAATTTGCCCATGTGGGTCCTGTCCTGGTCCAGCTATTGGTTTGCGCCATTACCCATGCTGCGCGGCATGAATTGGCATTCATTCAAAGTTACGAGTCCAATGAGGTGCCTGCTGAAGGGATCTCCACCTCGCCGCAATTATACGGCGTAAGTGAACCATTCTGTGTACGTGGCTGGACCTTTTCCTTGCCAATGTATCTATGGGAGTCATTCTAAAAAGGGGCAATGTGCATATTGTGCCCATTACCCACCGTAAACGCGGTTGGACTATGCGAAACGGAGGAGCCACTCGAAGGGTGATGCCAAATAACATATCCCATATGCCCGCCGATTACAGACCGCTTCTTGCCTTGACCCGGGAGAGGGAAAAAAGGGTTCCAGCTCAATCAAGTTGTCATTTTTTTTAGTTAGGAAAGGGTTCGGGAGATGAGGAGAGGGTTGGCAAATTCAAGTTTTGCGACGGATTCGCCAAAGTTGGCGCACGTCGGAAAGTGTTCGCAGCTTTGGCGGAACGAACGAACTGCGCCCAGAGGGGGAGCCGAGAGAAGAGAGAGGAGAGAGAGACGGATGCCTTTGTCTCTCCCAATGCCAAGCCGGACTGGGGAACGCCATTCTATTGATCATCTCGACCCAAAACGAAGACTATAGCTCAGTGTGACCGTTAACTTGTCCTCCATGGCCAGCTTAAAAGATGCAACAGCATGGTGCTGGCAGTTGCAGCAGAACCCAGACGCTCTCTGCTCAACCCTTTCAGCACTTCAGAGGAGAGCAGCCCAAACGGAAAGTGAAAAGTAAAACCCGCTTGGGACTGGGGAAACCAACACAAACTCAACATTCCTATTGAAAACAAGACAACTAAAAAACCCAAGGCCTCGGGCGCTTTTCATTTCTTAGTTTTTATTTTTTCGGCCTTTTTTCCCATGTGCGACTCGGTAAAAAAGACGCTTTCCCGTCTTCGTCTGTGCATGCCACAACCATGGTGTGTCAAGTGTTTTCTTTGTTGAAATAAAAGAGCAGCCAAAGTAAATGAGAACGGCTAAGCGCGTGATTTATAATGGTTTGAACGAGTCTGGCCCCAAAGAAAACTAGGGGACCGGAAATTTGGGAGCGTTACGTACAGGTAAAATTGCTTTTGGGACTAGACCAAGAGTATTTTTTATTGTATTTTTTGGCTAATTTGACTCGAAATAGCAACTCTTCTTTGGGGGCTTTTTGTGAGTTTTTTTAGAGAGACGGAGAGGGGGGGGGCTTCGTCCATGTGCAAATTAAAAGTATCTCTAAACAACTCCAGGCGTACATCCTGCCATGCTATGCAGCAATGAGACGAGGCGAAACAGCTATTATTAATTGAGGAAGTAAAGAAATTGGCCTATCAACTGTGCGTATTACAACATGAGAGAACGTTCCTAGGTCCCACACTTGCAAAACGTCATGTTGTTGTTGGGGGTTCGGGAAAATACAGCTGCTTGACCCCTAAGAAGGCCTTCCCATGTCTTGCCATTGTGGGCCACTGGGTTTTCTTTTTTGAAATTCCCCGCAAATTAGCCTGTACCCCATGCGTCGCCACTCTATGTCTAGATTGGCTCGGAACATGAGCGTCATTTACATTCAAGTGCCAAAACTGAAGTTAATTACGCAGGAATGGTATGAAATTGGGCTGTAGTAAGTAATCCAAATCTAACGGCCTTTCACATAAACTACGCTAGGTGCCATAGCAAGCAGGAGAGCAAATTCCCGTCTCAGAATGGCATCTTGTTTTTATCAGAAAGTGTGCTAAATCGCTTAATGGGCAGTTTCGGGTGACTGAAACTAGTCATGGCACCAACCAAGTAAAAATTCCCAACCAAAGTCGCTCTCTCCCCTTCACAAAGTATACCCAATTAAACCAAAAAAGAAGATCATTTCCCTGTTACGCGGTTCCAGAAGGATTGTAACCTTGTTCATGGTGAGCAACAATGAAAGATTGTGTCTCGTTTTTGGTTTCGAACGAATGAATCGTCCCCTTGCCAAGTGAGGTTTAGAAATCATTGTTAGTACCGGCCATGAATCAACGGGGTGAAGACACGAAAAGCAGTTTCATTGCTGGCATCGATTTCACCAACCTTTTAGTGCCAAATTTCTCATTTTCCTTTCGTCACCTCTCCACTTCTTTTCTAACATGTCAATCCTTGGTAGTGGGAAAAGAAAACCCAACTGGACAATCTCGTCCGCGTGGCCAGATGCATATGGTTAGGCAGAGCCAGGTTATCGCATTTTCCTTCGTTGTGGCCCCAATGAAACCTAGCGTCTATTACCATGAACGCCGTTTGCAAAGTCGCCCTGTTATTCATTGTTGCAACAATGAAACCTGCCGTGGGAAGCCCACACACGCTAGTACCATTAACTGGCCTTGGAATGGTCAAGTACAGCCCGTTGCTCTTCAAACTCCGCGTCCAACTCCCCATGCTGAATTCCCCCAAACTTGGCTTTGGCCAAGGCGCTGTATCCCGAACTCGTTCGGAATGGCGAATCCATAACCTGGGGAGCCTCATAGTCCTGCTCGAAGGCGAAGCCAACCTCCCCAGAAAAAGGGGGAAAAAATTCTCTGCTCGTACTGCCAGTCTGGAAAGTTCTTGGTGTTATCTCTCCTTTGGTGTGTGTTTTGGCATTTGGTTGGCAGACTACTGGCCAAGCCAAACCAGTTTGCTGTGGTCGTTCTGCGCTCTAACAATGAAAGATGTTGTCCGGGCTGCGTGGCTGCCAGTCTTTTTCCTAAGCTAGTCACTATTATTCTGCAAAAGCAGCAACAATGATGTATTAGTGTATCCGCATTAAAACAAGGCTCTCACAGCTCTGCTCTTAGTAAATTTTCATTTTGGGTTAATTCGCAGATTTAGTCATTGAATTCACTCCATTTTTTGTCCCAAACTTCCCACAGTATATTAACTGGTATAGGCCTAAGGTTTACATAGCCATGGCGGTTCCTTCACAAAATTACAAAGGGGCGGGGCGGGTGATGGTGTGAGGAAGGCCTAGGGCCCATTAATCAACAACGTTAATTTTTTTAAATTTGACAGCGCTGCTTCCAAGGGTCAACTCCCAGCTGACGGTTTGTTCTTTCCTTTTTTTTACGGGATAATAACCTACAACCCGAAAGTTCACCTTCCGTAGATCACACACACGTGACCCCTGGCGGTAGATCTAATGGCGAGTGGCAGCTCTTTTACATAAGGGAGGAAGAGGGTACGGTGCCTTTTTCCAAACTACTAACGCACTACGTACATGCACAACATGCTGTGTTGCGAGGCTTGAAAACCCTTTTCATCGTACTACCCCACACGCACATAACACGAGCTTTTTTATAGTTTGTCTCGAAATCACAACCCTAGTTTGCTTACACCGGCAATCATGTATATAGAATATAACCAGCTGGTCCAATGAAGCGCACCTCTCACAACCTCCTCGCGTTTTTTACGGGAAAAAAGTCGGAACCATTCCTACCGAAAAATGCAGCCGAAAACTACCCACTAACCATGGTTTCTAGTTCTATCTTCACTACCTAACAAGCTCAACAAGTTCCCGTTACGGACACAATACTGGTTTCAATCCTAGGACGTATTCATTTTCCTGCGATCCGTCGTTTTCTTTTCTTTATTTTTCCGTTTTTTTGCAAATAGGTTCGCAGGCCACCATTATTCGAACTCAAGTTTTACGAGTGCCGAACTAACGGGAGATAGCTATAGGAACTTATGGGCATAAGGATACACAACAAATTAACGCCGAAGAAATGCGGAACGGGCTCCAGCCATCAAGCAACCAAACCCTAAGCCAAAATCCCAGCCAACGGGTTAAAAATCCTTCCGATTGGGGCTACTAGATTCTATCTTTTCAAGAAAAGGACTGAGCAGGTCAGTCACTCCAAAGCTTACGTAATCCTAGACAAAGTCGGGAGAGGAGAGATTGCTTTAAAACATTGGAGCGCGAGCAAGAAAAATCTTCGGATCGCCTTCTCTTCTTTTCTGTTTTCCCCAACGCTCAACAACGAACATCTTACAAAAGAAAAAAAAGAATAGAAGCCTGCCCGAGTTTCGAGTCCGCTGGTTATTTCTTTGATTTTTTTTTTTTTGCGAAGCCCTTAAATCTTACATTCCAAAGGCCGGCAGCAATCATAGTTAACTATCACAGTAGTTCAAGGAACTCAAGGCCTATCAATGAATATGACAAACACGCGTCCGTGTAGGGAGTACTCTAAATTCGAATCTGTACTTTCCTAAACGGCCTGCAAAGCACAATTTCCCGCCTTTGGGGGCGTATAACGGGTATTATATATCATATTGGATTGGCCACCGAACCACATGCTGGGTTGCAAAGCAAAACAAGACCTTGATATGCTCAGCACGTTTTTTTCTAAAACATGTTCATGTTTTTCGCGGGCCTTTAAGTAAAACCAAAGGTTGACAGTTTTTCCGAAATTGACCCTTTTTTCTTGAAAGAAATTTGCAGGCATCCAAGTTTCCACTTGGACGAATGAAAACCGTTACCAATCCCCCAAGTGTCCGGTGGTACTGATCTACCGAGATTGCGCCACCCTTTTTTGCTATACATCCGCTACCCAACGAAAATGATCGGTGGCAGCCACCCAATTATTGCATATGTCGTGTTACGTACGGTACACGTCCCTTTCGTGAAAGGAAGGACAACCTGTTAGACGGGGGGAGCGTTTGGCTGATAAGCCCAGAAACCATGCAAAAACCCCGAAAAAAACTCCCAGCGAGTGCTTCATCTGTAGTCTCCTGCTCCTCATCCCCCTCACGAATACAAGCCAACTGAGCTTTTAGCTCCTTTCTTTTCTGACTTTTTGTCTCTTTTACGTCGCGCGACTTTAGTGAATACTGAATGGATATAGGACCACTTTCCTTCCGTCTCCCTCCATCTCTGTTCGCAGTGGCGACTTTTTCCTAAGTGACAGGATTTGAGATCGAGTTATCACACAGATGTGCCCTACCACAGAATAAGAGGAAGCTGTTGCTCAATTTACGGAAAGCACCCCACCCCCAGAATCCGATTTTTGGCTTTCACCCCGTCTAGTCAAGGTTCCCCAAATTAACCTCAAAATTAGTGTTCCGGCCCAGCCAGCCTAATCCTCTACCAACAAGGAGTGGAGCTATATTTCTAACCATACTTTTCAAAAAGATTTCATCTTTCAAGTGAAAAAAAAGCCATTATAGATTGCAGGTGTAAGCCACAGGGTTCTCGGAAAGACTATCAGTTTTTCACGTGTGTGCAAAGTGCTGGCTTTCCCCGCACTTGCTTCTCTGCCAAAGCTTCCAACACAACAGGGTCAAAGGTAAGAACACTAGGCAAGGGCGCCCACCTACAGCGAAAGCAGTCTGCAGCTGCCCGTTCCATCTGACCCCTTTCTTTCATTCACTCTAATTTTCGTTCTCCGTTTCATGCAAGTGGTGACGAAAGGGACACTTGCATTCTTCCGATCTCCCAAAGCACGGCCCCCTTTCCTATTTAGTGTTTTTTCTAAACCTAACCCGCATTCATTGTCATACAACGTAAATAATGGTTGGACAGGGTGGGATGAGAACTTCGGAGGGAGGGTAGACGTGAGTGTGTGTTGTAGGCGTGAAAAGTTTTTGCTTTTTTCTTCTTTTGAGTCCTCGCCAGTCGTTTCAGTTCTACGTGCTTCGGAATTGATGGATTCGGCTCATCCTTTCCCTGTCACTCGGGGCACTAGCTATACAATCAATAAAAAAATCGAGTTTCAGCGCTTACTACGCCGCCCCCAACCCCACGCCTGTAGCCTGTTTAGTTTTGAAAGCATAGTTCCGTTCGGGTAGAACGCAACTCAGCCCTCGTTTCGCCCAGTATCACAAGCGGGTCCCACTGAATCATTCTGCCTTAACATCCGCTTTTGACGACACGTATCACAACCGCGGTTCTTCCAAACCGTCCCATATCACAAGAGAGAAACTTTGCCAAGGGGCTCAGGGTTCCGAACTTCGGAAAGGACAGGTCTAGGCCTCCACCCTTGGGGTTCAACTAGTCCTCCCAAGCGTGTTGGCCGAAGGACAATCAGGAACTCAACCAGTCCGCAACGCTCTTTTTCCTTGGCTTCAATGTTAGGACTGGGTTGACCGACTCGAAAAGGTTTGGCCTTTTTATCACGAACTAACGCATGCTTCGAATACTTTCGTGGTCCAAGTTCTCAGAGAAAGACGTCTAGTTTCGGGCGGTCGCCACGGGAAGTTCATTGGGTGCGCCATTTTGTCTCTGTACACCAGTCCGGTGCTACCCAATCCCCCAGACTTTACCCAATCCCCCAGACTACCCAATCCCCCAGAGTATTTCGACTGGGGTTCTAATCTTTTTTGCGCTCTCGTCCAAGATCCCAGCCGTGACATGCCTTTCCACTCGAGTCGGACGTTCAAGGGGGGAGCGGCCCACTGCCCAGCCCGTCGGGGGGGCTGGGCGGCTGCAGGAAGCCCCGCTCGGACTTGGGCAGATGCGTCTTCTCGTGGGCTTTGAGGATCGTGGACCGGGAGAAGGTTTTCCCGCAGAGTCTACAGGGAAACGGTCGCTCGCCGGTGTGCACCCGGGCGTGGTCTTTCATGTGGTGGCGTAGCTTGAAGGCCTTGCCGCAGAAATCGCAGCGGAAGGGGCGCTCGCCCGTGTGGAAGGGCAGGTGGGCCATGAGCGCGCCCAGTTCCAGGAAAGACTTGCCGCAGAACTTGCACAGCGCGGGCGTCCCGGCGCTGGCAGCGGCGGCCGACGCACTGCCGCGGAGGGCGGCCGCAGCGCTGCCCGAGCCGGACGAAGTGGAGCCGGACGGGTGCGAGTGCGGATGATGGGAGGGGGGGGCTGGGGCGGGGCCGAGGTTCAGGGTACCGGCTGGGAGCCCCATCGAGGACATGGAGTGGACCATGGAGGCCGTGCTCACCGTGCACGCGAGTTGGCCGTCCTGACCTAACCGCGGAAACATGACCGGCCCTAAGGGGAGATCGCCCGCGTTGTGGCCCTCACCCATGAGGGAGGCCAGCATGGCCACGCTGGGAATGGAGCCGAGCGCACTGCCGTCCATCCCGTGGCTGAACATGGAGCTCAGGCCGCGGACGTGGTCGCGGCGATGGCCGCTGGCTTCCAGCGACTCGCGTTCGTTCGGGTCGCCTTCCCCGAGGCTACCGTAGCTGGCAATGGCGGTCGCTCGGCCTCCGTCTTCTTTAAAGGCGGCGGAGCGATTCCGCGACAGCGTCGAGCTGTCTTCGCCGCCGTAACTACCGTGCCGCGTGCGAAGCCGCCCAAACTCATAGAACCGCTCTTCGACCGCCAAGGAGGCGATCGTGGCCGTCGCGGCGTGGGCCGCCGACCGCCCGTACAGACCCGCCGCGGCGGCCGCGTGATCCAGCACGCCGGTCATGTGCCGTCGTTTGATGGACAGCGAGTGGCGCTGCATCATCTCGCTGTTGTCGCGGGGAAAGATGGTGCCCGCGGCTGCAGCAATGCTAAAGTCCCGTTCGCGCTCCGCCTCCAAGTTGTGGGACAGCATGTGCCGGGACAAGCGACTCGGCGAAGGGAAGGCCACTCCACAGCGCCCGCACGGGAAAACACCGGCAGCTGGCGGAGGAGGAGGAGGGACGCGCGACGTGGACGGCTGGGTACTAGTGGCAGTGGAAGACCCGATGGTATCGACGACGGTTCCTGGTCCTGAATATCCGCCGCTCCCTCCGACTTGGACTTCCTGCAAGACAAAAGAACAAAAGAACCTCAACTTCTTGTGACTCGTGCACGGCGAAGGCTGGCGGTAGACAAGAAGTTGACATTCATTTGTCTTTTCTCTTGGCAAAAGGGGAATAGCGTATAGAGAGAGGTGGAGAACGGAAGTCAAAGTGGCGAGGTAGCCAGTACTATTCCGGCCAGGAACCAAAAAGACGCCAGACTGGGTGACTTTAAAAAAATCCGCAAGAGGCCAAAAAGATGTCTCGTTTTTTTCGTTACTTTGATCTAGTTCCGGGTTGGCTCGGAATGGGTGGGAAAAGGGTTAAAAAAATGAGTGGGGGAATTTGGGCTCGACCGCCGTGTCCGAGAAAATGAGACATTTTCTGGATGAAAAATAAAACTTTCGGAAAGAATATGGTTCGACGGATTGGTTCTTTTTTGGCTGTAAATATGGCCACGTTTCTCTGAAGAAAAAACCTTTTGCCCCGTGTACCAAGTCAAATGAAGTCAACTTCTTTGTTGTAGGCGTGACAACTTGCCCGTTGCGAGACCCCATTTCTCTTTCGCAATTTTTTTTGCCTTCTGGGAATTACCAAGCTCCACTTGAAAAGCCACCGGCTTCATGGTAACGCATACAAAATATCAATAACAACGAACCGCCCAGCTGGTTGGCCATGTATACCCATCAAGCGCTCACCATTGACAGCAGCTCATGTCGGTACACCAGGGCCACCAAAGACCAGCTTTTGGGGGCCGTGGGCTCACGCACACACACACACACATACCCCACAGCCATAAATGTAGAATCGTTGGCAGAAAACAATGCCGTACCTGATCAGCGTGTCTCCCGTATTCCGAGCTGGATTCCGAAAAGGTGGGCGACCGGGAGCGTGAGCGCGAGGGCGGGCCGTCTGGACGCGTCCCACCTGAAGGTAAACCCTCCCCGCCTTCCCATTCTTGCTCTTTCTTCAAGGACTAAAAGAGCGCCCAGGCCAAGGAGGAGGAGAAAGGGAAAAAAAGAAAAACTCCGTTAGATTTCATTTCAGCTTCACGCGGAAACTCCCCACCGAAATAACCCATTCTAATTTGTATTGCTTCGTCTTCCCATTTCCCTGGCAAAATGTCAACTCCACGAGACTCTGGTCATGGATTTATTTAGTTTAGATTACTCCCAGCCCCTCCGAAAAGTTGTCTCGCAAAGAACAAGTGGTTTTCCGGCCAAGTCGGCCAGGTTTAGGTTGGGATAGGTTACGGTTCGGGGTCGTTTCACTTTCATCCGCAGTTGGCTTTTTTTAACGACCCACTTGGAGTTTGCACCTCGAGTTCTATGGCTCGTTTTTGGCACACTGGAGAGGAAGCTCCCTCTCGCTTTATTCCGCGAGTGCTTCGTGGACTCCAGGGTGCTCGACTCTGCCAAAAGGTGAGGTATAATCTGCGTCTAAGAGGGGATGGCCCAGACCCCACCAAATCACATTACTTGTCCAATCTTTTAAAGTGTAACGACCCTCAAGACCACTTCATTCCCATTTACACCCTCGCCCCATTGCCCGGTTTGTGGGCCATTTAAGTCGGCCAAACGCCACTTGCGAGTCCAAACTAGATATACGACGCCCAACGCGCCATCCTTCAGCGGGATGCCGCAACACTGAATTTCACCCCGGGGGGAACACACAGGCCGGATACCATTCATTGTTGGGCGCTCCCTTTCACCCCCGCTTTCCCTTGTCTTGGGGCCGGGCTACGTTAGTGCATTGCTACGTGTTGCCGCTCTTGGCCTTTTAATCAAGACTTTTCCTGACGCGCCAAGCGTTGGAACCCTACGCCTTTGACGGTCAAACCCAACGGTAAGCCCTCCAACCCAAGTAGAAAATTACGCGGAAAAGTTACTCACCAACGGGATGTGCTGGGGGGGACCCATGCCGGAGGCGGAGCTGGACATGTAGGGGGGACCCCGACTAGGATTCCTGGAACCGGAAGGCGAGGCCATGGGGTAGTCTTCGCTTTCTGTATCGGAGGACTCGGACTGCAACGAGGGCCAGGTATTGAATCGACGCGGGCCGCTACTGCCCCCCGCATCGGCCGAGGCCCGAAAGTTGACGCTGGTATTGCTGGGCGTCTGCGGCGGACTGGCGGACGAAACTCTGAGATCCTCCGCTTCTTGCTTGGGTGTGCGAGGTCGGCCTTTGGCGGCGGCGGGATGGTTGTTGTTGGGCCGGACTCGGGGTGAGGGCGAAGAGGCAGCAGAAGCAGGCTTGGACAGCCCCCGCCCGAGTGAGGTGGCGACCGTTTGGCTCGCGTCCAGCGGCCCCGTGCTGGTGTTGCTGGTAGCGGACGGATGCAGCAGGGGATCAGACGGCGAAAAGCGTTCCACGACGATGAGCGCGGCCGCCTCGGCGGAAGGGGTCGCTAAAGGGGGAGTGGCGGGGCTAGGGTGCGAAGGTAAGTGGTCGGCGCCCGGTGAGAAGCGCTCGATCTCCTTGTCCGCCGCGGCCGCTTCCCTCTCTCGACTCCCGGCGCCTCCGCCCGGGTGTCGCAAGTCGCGTTTGACCAGCAGCGGACTGCTGTTGCTATGCGAGTGGGAATGCGAACTTCGGTGCACGAGGTTCGGACTGTACGAGGCGGTCGAGTCCCGGAGGTCGCGCTCCCGTTCCCGGTGATCGAGCGTGTAGTGAGGCGAGTGCCGTTGCTGCTGCTGGTGGAACTGGTTTCTGGCGGGGTCGGTTTGGCTGTGTCGATCGCGGTCCCAGTCCCGGTCCCGGTAGCCGTGATGGTTGGCGGAGGAACTGTCGCTGGTCGCGAGATTGTTTCGGTTGTAAGGATGGTAGTGATGCGGGTGCAGGAGTCGGTCCCGCTCGCGTGCACGGGACCAGGGTTGGTGGCTCGACGGCAAGCCAGTGGCGGCGGAGGGTAAGGGATTGTTGCTACTGTTGAGGTGGTCGGTCGGTTCGCCTTCGTCGGGGACGAAGTGCGGGTCTAATGCGAGTCGCTCGTCGAAGAGGAGGGGATTGGCGTCCGCCTCGAGGTCCTCGGCGGGGTCGTCACTGTTCTGAAGCGGCGGCGGTGGTAACGGAAACGGTGTGGGCGTAGGTGGCTGTTGGGCGCTGCAGCGATGGAGGGAATGGTGATGGTTTGGTCCCGTCGGCGTGTGGTTGGTAGTGTGGGGCGGCTGCTCCGTGGCTTTGTGGCTGCTGGTCGTGGCCGCCGGGTCGTTGGTGCTCACTTCCGTCAGGCCTTTGACGCGGAGGTTCTCGGCCGTCTTGAGGAGCGTGCCCAGTTGCCCGTACTCGACGCTCACTTCGCCGCGGTACATAAACTCCAAGAGGGTCTTGAGCTCGGCGAACTTGGTGTCTTTGAGAATGATTATGGGGTGCCGCTCAGGGTGCGACACGAAGATGGTGCGGAAGAAGGACGAGCACGCGGACAGGACCATCTTGTGGGCACGGAGCGATTGTCCCTCGGCGGCCAGCGTCACATCCACCAGCGCTTCGTCGCAGAGAAGCTGCCGGAACACGGCCAACACGTGACTGCCGTGGTTCGTCCATCGCAGACAATACTGGTCAGAGTCGGAGGCAGGTGGGTCGATGCTTCCGGGCTCGGCCGCTTCATTCGGGCTGCCCATGCTGTCCCAGCCCCCGCCCAGACCTACCGTAGCAAAGAAGAACGACACGCAAAGCATACGTTTTAATGACAATCGATTGTATGGGCGTATACCAAAAACACGAAGAAAACAGATACTTGATTGGAACGAGTAATTCCGCACTACACAAAATGGGTAAATAGGGTAAGGAGGGCAAGCAATTTTCAGACCATTTCATTCAAGAACATGATGAACTTAACCTAAAAGATACAGCCAACAAGGGAAAGACACGAAGAACCCCAGGATGGGCTTGGAGGGCCTAAGAAAGAAAAAGCTATTCAAAGGCCCCACTGACGAAGCATGACGCTTCCTTTTTCCCTGTGACCAATCCCACCAAACGCGGGTCTTTTCGATGGGCAGTATAACGTCACAAGCCTCATTATCGTGTTTCGGAAGCCTCTTGGTTAAAATTCACGCGTCCTACCTTCCCCGAGGTCAATGGATTGCTTTTCAGAAATTGGACAAACAGTTTCAATAATAATTGCGGTTAATAGTTCTGCCAACGACAGCTCAACTAGGCGAAACGAGCAATGAAAAAGACGATAAAGAACAAGAAGCGGGTTCGGCTATTGTGAGTCGCATACACACACGCACCGTAAGCGCCAGGGACCACTTGAAAGGAGTCATTCCGCCAACTTTTCCCCAGTCAGCTCGAAGAATACACGCAAGCGTTGCAAAACGGTAGACGCGAAACCCTTCAAAATGACTTGTTTCAATTAAAGATCTTCACTCTGGCTCCTCTGCACTGCGAAATGAAACCGAAGAGATGTAAGAACATCATTCGCAGGGCGGGGGGAGTACCTCTGCCCCCTTAATAGGAGTCGCCATATCGCTTCCAATGGGTGCCTGTGTGTAGCTGTCCCTCTGGTCAGACTCGTCTCAATAATGAAATGACCCCCATGCCTTTTCCCTGGCCAAACCTCGATCCTTCTCCGTGTTCATTGTTGACCAATTGGCATTAAGTGTCCAAAGCTTACAGGCCCTGACTAGAGCGCTAGGAATCCGCATCCAAATCATTTGCGCGGTGGTTTGGCCTCTTTTCCCGTTACGGTACAAGGCAGGCCGGAGTGAAGCCAAGACTCCCGGTCAGAGCATTCTCGGGAACGGCCGGTAGACTTTACCCGGCCTTATCCCCCAAGTGCCAAATAGGACAAAGTTCAATCTATGACGTCAGAGCATGGTTCCAAGCCTTGTCGAGCTCTGTTTGCACATCGCTCCAGTCGACAGAAAAAGGAAGCAAAAGCGTTTTCTCGGAAATTAGGAGAACCGCCACCTACCTATACCTCCCAGCATGTGCAACAGATATCGAATAGAAAAGGCATACGAATCTACCTCTCGAAAAGCTGTCAAGCTTTCTTTTGAATGCATTTAGGGGCTTTGGTTAATTTAAAAACTCAATCATAGAATAGCGACCTTCCCGTCGCGCGATCGCCGTCCTGCCGGGCCGAGACCCGCGCCTGAGAGTCCCTGGGCAAGTTTCGGTTCAGCTTCGCAACCGGGAGCCCATCCCCTGGCAATGGGACCGCACGAGGCGGTTCGGACTAGGCGGGTAACGCTTTGCATGGCGTTCAGCAGAGCCCGCCAGTCACGGCGCGAAGAAAAAGCCACTTTTGGTGATCGAGCTTGTATATGAACTAAAGCACCTATAGGCTGGCCAAATATTTTTCTCACTTTAATTCCTCCTCATGACTTCCAAATGTTGATTTTTTTCTTTTAACGTTATGGCCCGAAACTCAACATGTGACTGGAAGCGCCTCTAAATAAATAGGACCATTTCTGTAAGAAAGGAAATTTGACCGGTTGAGGGGGTCAATGGACCTTTCCATATTTTTCCGTTTCAAAGACCTTTCACTTTCAAGCCTTTGACGACACGTGTAACGTCCAGGCAGACGGATTTCAAATCCTTCGCTAATCTTCGAACGAAACCGCCAACTTAGCATAAGTCCGGCCTATTTCGCTATTAATTCCAATTCTTTCAGATACCCCCCAAGACCCTACTGCCGGGGGCATATTTTAGAGCTCCCAAAAAGTTGAACAAACCCCTCTTTTAAGGTATCATGCCCCCAAAGGGCTTCTATTCAAATTCACTTAATTCACTTAATCGTCCATTTAGATCACCCTGGTTTGAGCCCCGAATCAGCGCTCAGCGCAGCTGACCTTTTCACGACTGTTACGTAAAAGCTTGAGCCCGACTTGTTGGAACTTAAAACGTTCGAAACTGGGAAAATCCCCCATGGCCAGCCGAGGCGCGCCACGCTCCGCTCGGCATACGGGCGGACCAGACATGCCAAACACGTCAACCCATGCCGGGCCGAGACTAGCCGCCTTCCCAGCTGGGCCAAGCCCTGCCTACCGCACGCAAAGCAAAACGGCGTTCCATACGAAATTTTTCAGTGTTAATCTACTCCGGCTGCCATGTTATGACGTGGGTAATGCGGCACCTGGAAAATCCGACCGTGTTTCTACCTATCCAGTGCACGTTATTGCGTCCCTCTCCCTAGGGCTTTTTCGCATGTTGATTCGAGACGTATATTTAAAAACCTTCGTGCACAGGTATACTGTACACCCCCGAAAACAGGGGAAGGGTTACGGCCGTAAGGTCTTTTTTCGTTTCCGCGGGAATATAAATCAAATAGAAATAAATCAGCAGCTTTCCAAATGAACGAGTTCGCTTTTTGTCTGCTTTGTAAATGCGTAAGGAATGAGCTCGTCCACACGAAATGAAAAGGAGGCCTAAATAAAAGGGTCTGTCGAGTTATTTGCGCATGCGTCTGCCATCAATTCCGGCTGTCTAGATGCATCACACCTTTTTATTTCGTCGCCATATAGCTGAAGGCCAAGCTAACCTACTAATTTTTTCTCTCTCTCCTTTTTTACTACGTGTGTTTGGATGTGGACCGCCCTTTTCCCCGGACGTCTGGTGCTCTTTTTCTGCGTCTTTTTTTCTGGTTGAAAGACTCGTAGCAAGTCCAAGCCCGCGGTGCAGGTTTTATCTCTCATGCACGCCAGGCCTACTGCATTTAGGAAACATAAGCAGCTCCGGGCCAGGTCGATAAACGCTGGAAGAGTAGCCCGAATCTAAAAGAAAACTCGCAATAAAAAAGGAAATACGTCTCGGCCTATTTTTAAAGCTTTGCCCGCGTTGCTGCAGCTTCACCGCAACTGCTTTTGCCTTTGACATAAAAGGGAAACGCGACAAAGAAAAAGAAACTCAACAATGAATCTTTCCCACCACGTGTGCATAAAATCGACCTTTGGCTAGGGACGAGAACGTGCTCAACGTCTAACCGTAAATCATACAAGGTCTTAGCACTTACCATCCAAATCCATAGCCGTGTTCATTTCGCACCTTCGGCTGGAACTTTTTGACTGTACTTGCTCGCCTTGGGCTTAGAAACGTTCGTTTTGAGCCTCAACTTTGACAGTTTACGGAAGTCGACTTGGAAGAACTTTCAAGTCGACTTGAAAGTCTCGAGCCAAAAACGAACGTTTATAAGCATTGGTTTGCAATTGCTCCAATTGGTGATTGCTTTTGAAAATACACGTTACGTTCGTGTTTACACGATGTATCTTAAAAAAAACTAATTGAAGGCGTCCGTATAGTGAACACATACGCAATAATGTACAATGGGGCGGGGCAAAATTGAAGTCTGGGCACACGAGTGCCTGTTATAGACTTGAGACCAAAACTCAAAGTCTACTTTTCAAGTCCAAGTCGACTAAATAGAACGCTTAGAAGCCCGAAGTTTATCAATCTCGAACGCTATTAGGCGCAAGCCTTGAAGTTCCATTTGAAGTCGACTTTCGTCAAAACATTCGTCAAAACGAACGGCGGCTTTGGTTTCATAGTGTCGTCCTTTCATTGTTGCTCATAGTAATGCGTCCTAAGATTGCACTGTTGCGCCCAAGTGTGCGTAGTGATATTTCGTTGTTGGAGAGCAGTCAATACAAGTACTGTAAAGCAGTTTTGGGAAATTTTTACGCCGTGTCATCATCTGATTGGATTGTATGTTAGTCTCAAAGAAAGGGGATGTTGCCAAGGTATATAACTAAATTTTGTGTCAGGTTAGAAAAGCGGTTCAGAGGCTATATCAATCGCTTTGTGTTTTGCCTATAAGCCGAAATGATCCATCTCGAACGCTTCTTAGCGCGTGTCGTGAAGTAGACTTGTAAGTCCACTAAAACTTTTATCTACACTTACGATCCGAATCCATATTTTTAAACTGAAAAATTCCCTTATTTTTTTGTAGTCCTTCCCCTTTTCTTTTCCAAGACAATCCCCTCTACCGAGCCTAAAATCTATATAGTAAGTATTTATGTATTAAGGTAGTAAGTGTAAATGGTCTATAAGTAAGTGTAAGTCAACTTCAGTTTCAGTCACGTGATTAGATCTTAAATGCCGCGACTATTCTAGTTATAAGATTTATAATCAGGTTTTCTGGATTAAAGTTATATTAGGGCATTTAAAGACCAGCCAACATCCTAGCGAGTTTCGTGCCTTCGCAATCAGCCATCATCAGCCGTATGAAAAAATGAAAACATTAGTAATTGCTTTGGAAAATCACGAAACTCGTCAAACTTGGATAGAGTAGCCAGAGTTCGGGAAAAAGCGAGTCGAGAGTAATTTCTTTTGGTTAATCATGCTCTAAAACGAATTTATTTCCGATAAACGTAAACTTAATTGAGCTTGTCGCATTAGCAGCCGATCTAATAAATCCTATCCCTAACCCAAACCCACCTTTTCTTCTATTGGAAGGGGGCTTTAATTTTTATACTTGCGCAACTACACCATTCACACTCGCTTCCTGTTGTCTTATTTCCTTATCGTCCTTACAACTCAGAGAATAGAAAGACAGAACTTAAACTGTTTAGGTTATAGCGGACGGAAAGCCAAATGATAAAAAAAGAAACCGGTGGCGTCGCATTATACGATCATTCCGTCTTGTTTATGGTCGCCCGATTACATAGTAAGGAACGCAATACGGATCCAAAGAATAGTTTTACAAAAAGGTTGAGTTCTAGTTCTACCTAACCTCGTACCCATCTGCATCTACTAGGCGCTCTCAACTGGAGAGTGGACAAAACGTGAGTTGATCTGACTTGTTCAAAGCCAAAGTTGGAACAATGCTGACGACCTGCGACATTTCCCACAGCCAGTCGAATATTCGCGGCTGAGCACTCTATGCGTGCTCTATGCTCCACTTAATGAGTAAGCAGCAAAAGGTAGCATAATGGGAATTGCCTGTACTGCTTTCGGATTCTCAATCTCCCCTGCAGCCTTCTCTCTATCCCTCTCTTCGCAATCAGGGACCCGCACGTTGTCCTTTACTTTATGGATGAACAGTCGCCCATTCCCAGTACCCTTTTAAGAATTTGGACCAGTTAATTAATAACAATACAAATATTATTATTATTAATCATAATAATAGATATACTGAATATTAGTTATTCTTTTCATTAGTCTCAGTTGCGTTTAGGATTCCTGGTTAATTCTAAAGAATTTAAAATTAAATTAAAGCAAATGAGTAAGTCGCCATTGACAAATAATAGGAATAAAATAGGAATTTATTAGAAAACCACGCAAAAAGGTTTATCTTCCTCTAGTTCCACTTAACCTTAATATGAAAAAATATTTAAAAAAATGAAAAAGTATCAAGACTTTAAGCGAAATTCATGTCATTTTCTGAAAGTTTAAACTCTAATGAACACTTTGGTCTTCCATAACAGTTCTTAATAACCGTATATTCGTCCAAATTTGCGAACCAAAAATTAGCCTTCCTCCACGAGGAACCCATGAATAGTGTTTAGACTTATATACTGAAGTCTACAAATAACTGACCAACTTTAGACCTATCAATAAAAAGGAGAAAGAATGCCAAACCTGCAACAGCACAAGTAGTGTTAACGGCTCTTTAGTTGAGCGCAGTGAAAAGTTGTAAACGTCCAAGATCGTTGCACTGAACGCCCGTGGCCAAGATGGCGGAAATTCGCACGAAGCCGAGCAAAAATACAGCACGCATAGCCCCATAACAACAACCACCAGCGAACGTTTCCATCCCAGCGCTCGGCCCAACTATGAAAAGGAGCTCTCCCCCACGGTTCTGGGCCAAGGTGCTGGGCCGGACTTGGCCGAGCCTCGCCCGCTTCCCAACTAAGCCTGACACATAGACCCATCCCCCTCTTTGCTAACAACAAAACTAGAGGTCGATGAGGTCGTTGGCGCATTCCGTGATCCCTCTATTAACTAGCAAGGGAGATAGGGGGAAGAGACAGGCCACAGCAAATCCCTAACGCATATGATGGATCATCAATGCTTGTCCCACCCTCCATTTCCCCAATTGCTTTGACTGGTTTACAAAAAAAAAGCTTTTCGGGGGATAAATCAGTTGCCCAGCCAATAGCAAAAGCCTCCCCCCCCAGAAAACAGGCCACCGACACTTCTGTGCGGGTGAGGAACAGGCTCAAGGGTCGTCGCCAAAACTTCGAAAAAGGCCTAAAAGCCTTTATGGTCCGAAAGATTGGCTAACCCGACCTAGACCAATAGCCAACTCGCCAGGATACCCCAAACCAAATTCCACTTTTTTACGACGCTGGAACCTGGAGATCCATTCTAGTCAAATGGAAACTTCACTTTTTATTAAGTAAAAATGCTGCTTGTATATTAATTTTCATTTCATATTAATGCAAAATGAATAGAAAAGTCTCCGAGGTTCAACCAAATCGGAGAAAGTCTTGAAAAGCTTGACCCAGCGCTTAGAATCGGTTAAGATTACCAAAATAAAAAAGGAAACGACTCAAAGTAGGTAGTATGTGATTTTGACTCCCTTTCTGCCACGGGAGTTTGTATGTGCGCCAAAGGTGAGCTTTAAGTCATAGTATTGGCGGCGTCGTGGCTCTTCTAGTTCCTAAAGCACCACGTGCGCTTTTTTACCCTGTTTTTCATCTAAATGACCGCCCGGAAAGTACGCATAACCTGAAGCGTTCTAATTTAGCTCGACTCTATAACTCGGCACCGTGTGTGTGTGCTAAACCCCTCCTCTTGCGAGCTTCTCCGCCTACCATGATTCTGCTAAAACTTACAAATTGGGGGGTGGGAATTTGGATTTTCGCTTGTGTTAGCCCCAATAATTTTTTTTACAACATTCTAGCCCCAAAAGTCGTTATACCGGGGTGGCCGGTTTAAGGCGAAGCCAAAAAATTGCACTACAAAACGAACGAGTTCGGCCTGGGCTTGTCTGCGAGCGCCAAACCGGGGCATGGCCGGGGACGTGGCCGTAACAGCCGCAGCACAGTAAACCGCTTGGTGCTAAAGGTGAGTGCCGGGGCCGAAGCCATGCAAAGCCCGGGCGAAAGAACGAACGCCAGCAGGCTAGGCCACTGGCCTTGCCAAAACTCACTAAAGCGCGTTTACACACCCTTGCGAAATTCCCTGTTATGCGTTGTATGCAGCCTGACAAAATTTACTAAAGCGCGTTCACACTTCCTTGCAAAATTCACTGTTACGCGTTTACACACCCTGCCAAAATTCAGTGTAGCGCGATTTTGTAAACCCTACAAAATTCTCTAAAGCGCGTTTACACACACACATGGGCAACTTTTTCGGTGCACCCGCTATATCTTACAGTACTATCGTTTCTTTAAAGAAAAAGGGCGCCAGATTCCTTTTCAATGGCTTGGGTGAGCTAAAGAGAGACTACGCTAAAGTTTGAAGGTAAGGAAAGGTTGAAAAGGGGCAATTTTGTATTTTTTCCCAGTTAAGGGAATTAAAAGTGGATGAAAAGTAAATGAAAAGTCGAAACGGGCGAACTTACCGTCTTACATTCGACACGCCGTGAGCCAGGCTTGCAGCTGTGAAAAATCCGATTGTCCGATGCTTTTGAAAACAACACAAATCACTTCTGCAGCAAAACGTGCCACGACAAATTCGTCAAAGGCGGGGGGAGTAAATTAAACGCGAATGGAGTTTGGCAGCACTAAAATACCCGGTAGCACCAGTTGTTTCCAAAGTCTTATTGCCCCCCAACTTGGCTCAACTGCGAATGAGACACTGTCTTTTTTCTTCGGCAAATCGGTTCGCGGGCAAGAGGACGAAAGAATATAAGGGGGATCACAATAATTCCGGTATAGTATACTAACGAGCGTATGGTTTTTCGACCGGGCGAAAATAAAATAAAAAATAAAAAAGGCGAAAAACAGGCGGGCGCTGGCAGGCGGGGGCGTGGCGGCGAAAAACGTATGTAAATATAAAAATCCGGGCAATGAAAAACTTAAAAATAGGTAACACAGCACAGCGGGCGAATAAACAGCCTCCCCCAAAAAGATCGTCAAGTACAACTTCGCAAAAGCGGGCACAACTGCAGAGGCGAGGACTTTGGCAAAGAAAGGCCTAAGCCATAGCCAGCCATGGGCTTTGGCGGTCTCGACACGACCCAAATCCGCACCGGCATCATGTCACTAATTCCACGCAGCTCACACACTTTTCTTGCATACTGAGACTCGGGGGAAATATCTTACTCTTTTCCTTTTTTTCCTCCGGTGTGCGTCACTTTTTTTCAGTCTTTCGCTCTCAAGTGTTCACCGTTGCGCTCCCGACAAAGAAAAAAAAACAACCCAATTCACGCCCTAATTAAGTGCCAAAATCGGACAAGAGCACCAAAAGTACGTCCACCTTCTACACACGGATGTACGGCGTGTCCCAATCCTAACCAACTAACGCAAGGCACATCGGGGCTGGGAGTCTGGCGGGGCTGGCTCTGGCGTGAGCTCATGGGCTTGCTGGTGCTGCAGAGGGCCAACGGCCAACTAAAGTAGGCACAACTCGGATCCGCGTCCAGGATAGTTTAGCGCGTGACGCAATACCTACGTATGCTGGACAGCGGAACCGGGACTGGCGCTGCGCCGACCCAGGGCCAACTGCCCTGCGCGGCCCGAAAAAAAGGGGGTGATACCGTCACACGAACCCGCCTTGCTGCCTTTCGCCGAGGCCGGTGGGTGAGCCAACAAGCGCGCGGGGTGGAGGGAGCGACGGCCTACCGAACGAAACTGTGAGCGGGTGGGGTGGGTGGTTTCCAGTGCGGGAGGGGGAAACTGGGAGGCACACACACACACCACGCCACGCAACGCCACGCAGCAACACGGGGACGTGGGGACTCGGGCCCGGGACAAAATACCCAAAGGAGCGGGTTACGCAGAAAACCAGCCCGCTCTCTTTTCTTTTTTGTTGTCCTTTGCTTATTTTTGTTTTCTTCCCAGCGCCTCTGCATTTTTTTGTCTTTTCGCTCCCCAACCCACCCACCGGGAAGTTGGCGGGGTGGGGAGCGAGGAGGCGAGTGAGAGGGAAGAGGTGGAACAGGGGAAACGGGGGAAGACCGCGGTCTCTCCCGAACTGGAATCGGGAAACTGACCGCTAACTCGCATCTGTCTGCCAGTCATAACACGCGTGGCCAACTCACTGCAGACTGTTTTTTATGTTAATGCTCAACAAAGACGGAAAACTATAGGACATTTCATCTATGGGCCGAGACTCTAATCTCTCTTTTTCCTCGTCTAAAAATAACCGCGTACGTGTCGGCGGGTTAAGTTGTCAGCCAAAATAGTCTCCACGGTCGGTTCCTGGCGCGGGCCTCGAGAACGTGGCGAACTGCAAAGTGGCGAAACTGCAAAGTGATATAAGATATTCCACTATTTTTTATGCCCGCTTCCTTTTTTCGGTTTTTATTGCGTGTGCCTGGGTCGTTTCAAGCTTCTACGTTTCAGCCTTGGTCGAAATCGATCTCGCCATATTGGTATTACGAGGCACATGCAATGATAGTTTGGCCTGGGTCGCCGAAGCCCGAGCTGCGTTGTGCGAGCGAAAGAGCCCCTCGGATGACTCTACTTTCGCGTTTGCGTGCAGAATGGAAAGGCAGGAGACAGACGCAACTCGCGGATAAAAGACAAGAGAAAGGAAATAAGTGTACGGCGCGGCCGAATATTCACGCTCCCGCGTGCAACGTGCAATCGCAGCCCTCCAGCCAGCTGGACTGGAGGGGCTCTCCTTTTCTCTGCGGGCCCAAGCATTTTCTCGGGCGCTGTATATGCTATGGCGTTCATTGCGTGGCCGGAGACGGGGGCTGCCTCACTCCGGCGGACCCCAGATGATTCGCACAAACGCCCCAAAGACTCGGAAGGTGAAAAAAACGGCTCTCTCTGCCTCCCTTCGCCCGGACCGAAAACTACGCAGCGGTCACCCCAAGATCAACTGCCCATTTGCCAAACAGGAAAAACTCCCGGCCCTGCTCCCCTAGCGCAATCCCCCGAGGGCTGGGTTTCGCGACCTGGCTGGTCTTCGCGAAAAAGGAAAAAAGTGGCCCAAAGAGAACGGGAGAAGGAAAACCTCTCTTTTTTTGGTCCTCCACTCTTTCAACTCTTTTCTTTAGCTTTGCTGAATTCTGGTTTTCCAAGCGAGCTCAACCGCCCAACTGCAATCCTTTATTGTCTGGTTTGGCAGGCTTGCCATTCCACCCAAAGTCTGTCCTTTTTTGCGAAACGCGTCTAGCTCCCGAACTTTGGCCTCCAAGAAAGCGCTGCTGCGCGAAACGCCGGGCTTACTGTGGGCGCTGGTCAAATTCTGCGAATTTCAGGAAACAAAAACTCGCCTCGCAGCCAAGGCCTTGCTGTGAGTCTCGGATCTGGCGCTTGCCAAGAAGGTGACGACAAAAAGTGTCGTTGGTCCAAGCAAGTTTGGGAAAACTTGACCCCCAAAATTGAACGTGGCGTAAAGCACACCATGACGCGTTTTCTCAACTGAGATATGTGGAAAACGGCAACGGCAGAAAATGGGGAAAAATACCTTCCATTTGTAAATTGGGAAAATTAACTTCGATGCTAGATTTTGTTCTAGTACAAGGATATGTCTTTCTGGGCCGCAGCGCCCGGGCTGGCTGTCCAGGGTCGTGTGCAAATCCGCCGACCCGAGGCCTTAAAGTTAGAAGGTCTATTGGTGGGTGCAAAATCGCAACAGCCAAGGGTAGGCCTTCTATTTGCAGTGACGAGTCGGCCCCGGCCCCCTTGACAGCGTTTCCGCTATCACAGTTCTTTTCGTTGGGGAAGGTAAACAAAAAGCTTGGAGGTGTCTGGGCTCAACAAAACATAAGCATTCCCAGCCGGCATGCAGATCGGGATCCATGAGCAGCTTGGTAGCTTTGAACTAGAAGTCTGCACTTTCAGTATTATGTCGCTTCCAAAAGAATAGCACGACCGAAGAGCCAGAACAGTATCGCCTCGCCGGCGAAGAAATGGTAAGCATGTAGGACTAGTACGGCGCAACCTTGACAAATATACAAAGGGAAGACTCCTAGCGAATTCCATTGGGAACCTGGTGCCACACTTGTTGGCACTGAGTGCCACAAATTCACTGTTGCCACACACAGTTTTGCGGCATTCAGTGCAAAAAGGCTGCATGGGTTCCCCATGGAAAACGCTCCAAGTAAACCTAAAATCGACAGTTACGATTCAAGTCTTTGAAGGGATATAAAGGAACCGACCTGAAGTTAAACTGGACTGAATGGAATGCATACAAACTGAAATGAAGAGGGTTTCAAAGTATCAATTTGAATGTCAGAATTCAGATCATCCTGAACAACACGGAACTGGGGATATGTACGAAGGAAAAAGCCTTCATTTTATGAATTGTGGGGAATTGACGAAGTGGACAACGGAACTTGTTCACAATGAAGACATCAGGTTGTAAAGTGGCGATTCTAAGTTGAGACCAGAGCAGTTCTTTAACAAATGTTAGTATTACAGACATCTAAATACAGTCCATAATTTGCATTCACTACTATTGCCAAATATGACAAAATATGGCGAACGGGGGTTGGATTGCCATTGCGAAACACGAAAACGGCACACTGGGCCTAATAAGGAAATGTAAAATCAATATGCAGAAATGTATTAACAATAGTGACATACAGACATAGGTTCTTGCAAGGAGGTTCCCCGTTGGTAGAATCATAATATCGAACGAATATATCCCTAAAAACTGGCTTTCAAACCGGAAGCCCCAATCTTAAAGATACACCAAGTCATCGAGTCTAATCTCTCGCAATCGGACGTGTTTGCTTCCAAAGTTATCGCACTTTGTATCATCTTTTCCGATACAAGTTGAATTCGCGACTGTACCCTGCAACGAGGTTTCGTCGCCACACTTTTCGTACCCCAATGCGGCTATCATTGCGAAGCCGTGTTAACACTACATTTCTTTGGGCCAACCATAATCGTCAAGAAAAACTGGGTGCAAATCTGTAACATTACGAAAGCTTAGATGGGTGAATCGAACCGCCCCCCCCCCCAAGACTAATCTTTGTTTGGCCGAATGAATCCGGTGTACAATACGTGAGGTATGCAGGCCTTGGACATATTTTTTCCAGTCCAGATGCTGGTTAAGCGAACCAAGAGCAACACAGACAGCTTTTAAAACTAAGCTCCAACTTTAACGCCGGACTTTTTCTTGGCCAGGTTAAAGCCTTTCAGCTGCCTTTGTTAAAAGTGCTCTAGCTATCATTATGGACTATGTGTATGTCAAAAGTTGTTGGTCTGAAAAGTACAAATGTGGCTGGTTTTTATTGTTTCTTATTTTGTGTTTCGCGACACATAGACCAGCCAAGAGCCAAGGCAGCCCATTCGTTGAAGCCTAAAACGGCTCGGATGTAGCCCTAAACCGCATACGCACATAGCCACATCCACATCAATACGCATATCAATATGCATCGAGCGAGGAAGAGGGCCAATATGCACACGTCGCTATCAGCGCCTGTTCTGCCGGTGGCGTGAGGAGCGCCCACATGCCCGAGATGGACCGGAGGTTCCCTACGTACCGCTGAAAGTCGTCCGAATTAACAGCCCACTGACAACACACACCAAAGTAAGTCATAATAAAACTGAAAAAGGACTAGAAACTTAATGAGCTTGAGTTGCCACCCTCAATGTCGATAGCCCACCATTTGAGTCACAAAAGACAACTCCACCCCTCCCCCAGACCTGACCTAAATCCGTTTTTTTCCTTCCACAGCAGACCTCCACTATTTTCGTTTTCCCTTTTGGGCCTACCCGCGCCAGGCACGAACCCGACAGAGGAAGGAGAGCTATTATTTTTCCTCGCTAGACTTATGAGGGCATGGCAAAAAACGAACGCCACACCGGGGAAAAAGAGGCGGCTGCCCGGAGAAAAAAAGCCCGCTGAAAAACGGGTGAACTGGACAAAAAGCCGGGACGTCATAGGCCCTCTTCTTTTCAATCCCTAAAAGGCCCAAAACCGCGCCACACGCATACCATCCATTGCTTGGTATGCCCTCTTTTTCTTTTCGCTCCCTGACAGAGGTATCCAAATCCCATTAAAAAGCCAACAAGGTGCTTGCAATTGGCCCGGGAAAAGAAAAACGGTCGCATAATGGAAGATAACGCGAGATAACATGTCTATGCATGTATCCACGTACGTACGTGGATGTGTGTGAGTCTGGTCGGCGGCGTGACCAAGGGATATGCAAACGAGTTGAACGAACTGAATATAGGGCTTGAAAAGAAGATTTTTCCCGTTAACGAAAAAAAGGCGAACCAGCCGACACGATAGCAGCCCAGCGTGCGTTACACAGGGGCACTGGCGTGCAAAAAACGCCGAAGCAAAGAGTTGGAGCCCGCGAAGCAGAGAGGGAAGCTGAGCCCAAAAGAGCAGAGGGGAGCGCACAAGACATTCATCCCCCCTCGTCTTCTTTTTCTTAATTTTTTGATATGTTGGTCATCAATGTACTGTGGCCGTTGCTGCATAACGGGCATGCTGGACGGCAAAAACCGCGGAATGGAAAAATCGGTGCCAACGGCCAAGCAGTCAGCAGCTCCCACAGAAGGACACTCGTGTACACCCCAATGGAAGGAAGCACCCCAAAAAAAGACCAGAAAAAGGGGGCACACACATACCAAAAAGAAGCAAGGTGGGGAGGTCATTCTCAGGTCACTATACCCAACTAAACCTGGGCTACAGCCCGGTATATTTTCTCTCTTGAGCTAGGTTCGCTAAATATATTTCTATTATAGAGAGTTTAGAGACCGACACGGATAGATAGCTAGACATACAGAGCTAGGAAGGGAAACTGCCGAGCACGTATTCTTAATGCACCCCTTCTACCCCCCATGCCCCTCCACCTTCTTATTTCCTCCTTGGGGCATTTCTTTGGGTGGCGCTATGGACTATCGGGCGTCATTGATTTGCATAAAATACCCGTTCGGCTGTTTTTTGGGCCGCCCGCTCCCGGATGAATGCGACTCGGAGACTTCCCGCGGGAATAGAGCTTCTTTTTCGCACCGGGCTTATAGGCCCAGCCTATAGACCGGACCGCTTCTTTGTCACTGGGAGTGCGATAGCACTTAAACGGAAAAAAGTGGAATATAAACAGAAAAAAAATTAAGTAGCATATAAAAGGCGCACGTTTTATACACATGTTACCGAGTTATTGGGCCATATAATAGATAGGTACGACATTGTTTTTGTACACTCTTCGGGGCTCAAACCATGACTTGACTTATTTTCAGGCAGAGCACGGAAATCCCAATCCGAGTTTGGGAACAAGGAAAATCGGTGTCGTGCGATCTTAGACCTATAGGACGGGGCTTTAACTTGACGTGTGCTCGAAAGATAGCGACACCCACGGTAACAAGAGGACAGCCATCTGGAGAGCCCAAAGTACCCCCACCTGACTAAACTGATGGCTGATGCCGGAACGGGTTCTCAATACTCGAGGATTTGGCTTAGGGTAATTTACATTCAAAGAGCCCTGGTTTCTTGGACGCATTTGAATTGGCCTATCTCTAACGTGGTCTCTTTTGGGGTATAATATCAACCAAATAAACTTAATAAACTCAAAATAAAATTACAAAGGTACCCAATCGCATACGGCCTGTCAGTATGAACCCTTGAATTTGAGCATTCAAATTAAGGAAGGTCAGAAAAAGGGAGTCGGGAAGCAAGGCAAGTTGCGGGCACAAGCGACGAAAGTTTTCTGCCTTTTTACCAACCTTTTACAACGACAACCACAGCTCAGATACAACGAGTACTCATAACTATAACTCATGACTCATACCGAACACATTTACTTCATTATCGTGCGTAAACCGGGCAGATAGGCTTCAAATAAGACCCAGTGTATGCCATTGCCTTTCTTTTTTATGCCCGGAAATGGTACAAGCCCAGAAGAACCCTCCCAGCACGGGTTAGAAGACAATCCCCGTTTTATTCCTAAAGATTCGCTGATGTTCTAATTAGTCTCACGTCTCATTTTAAACTTCCTTTCAATGCATTCATTGGGGGATTTTTTTCTATTGGTGTCATATTGACAGTATTATTTCCTATTATTTTCACTTTTGATTTATTAGAAAAAAAGTTTATTGTCACGTTAACCAAAATTTCAGGATTGCAGTCTCAAACTGGAAGTTGCATAAGCAAAGACTTTCAATAAAGAATTCCAGCTAGAAACTTGTTGCATTAAAAAAAGATGTAAAAAAGGTTAAAGACTTGAAAAACAAAAAAAGAATTACCTTGAAACTTGCCATAAAAAACGTAAAAAAATATAAACGAAACTTGTACAAAAATGGAAAGTTTTCAAGAAAGGAAAAGTAAGTTTACTCTTAACATCGCCGTCCTTAATAAAATATCGCCTAAACAAAAGCTAAATGACAAAATTTAACGTACTGGAAAAGATTGCAACTTAAAATCCGTTTAATGGGGAAAACTACAGGCCAATTTCCAGCCCCATGATTTCAATTTGAATCTGAATGTGTTTTATTGACAAAGAAATTGCATGAAACACAGCGGCACAAACTTCTAGTCTAACAGCAGAAAATTCCACGTAAAATTGGATGAAAAATAACTCCCCGTTAATGTACTGAAGTGAGGTAGCTTACTGTCATAGCTAAATGTTGGCCAAAGGGGCGTGTTTCTCGCTCGTGTACCTATAGCTTCCGTTCCGTCTTCCATTAAGATTCGTCTGACTGCTTTTTAAGCATCTTCACACCTATATTCCCCTTTTGGTCTGAACGTTAAAAAGGGCGCCCTTTACACTACGTATAAAATCAACATGAATAATACAAATAAAATACCAAATAAATTTCCCGAATCTGTTCTTCCATAACAAAACGCCCAAACGACATTTAGGAGAACAAACCCCCAGAAAGACGCAAACGTTGCTGGACTTTGGTGTCTTTGCTACACAGCTCGTGTACAGTATACACCACTCCCGCCTTCCCCAGCTTGGATATATATGTACGCTCTGTTATTTTTTTTACCCTAACTCACCAAACGGCGTACAGTACCTCTTATTTTTAAGCAGACGCTGCCAAAGCGTCACCCGAGGACGCGCGGGAAACAAAAGCGAAAAATGCTGTACACCCTGCATATTACTTTGGGTCGCGCGCCTACCGGTAAACTCTTAAGGTTCCAAAATAAAGTTAACGCAAGAAATCGACTTGGGTCATCAACACGGCGCAGTACTGATTGGGGGTTGGCTTCAACAATGAAAAATAAAGCTGCTATTGCGAGGAAGCGGCTGCGAGGCACGCCGGAACAACGCTACGAAACCCGACCAGGGGCCACCCGCTTCACTCGGTCCGTAAATTGTTCACTGTGCGCAACCATGAACATTGAACTCAGCGTTAAGAGGCAAGCCGGAGTAAACAGAACCAGTCCGGCCTGATGCCGCTCGCTTCGCTCGGTCCCTAATTTTCCACTGTCGGCAACCATGAAATATTTACTCGGCGTGAAGAGGCAGGCCGGAGTAAACCCTCCAGTCCGGCCTGGCCCCAAAGGTTGGTTTCCCTGCGTTACCTTTGTTTCTGGGACAGAGACAGTTGGCGATTAGGTGAAAACAAGGCTTGTCACCTACGTTAAGCCTAGCCTCTCGCTCCTATAGCCACATAAAAAGACGCACAGACGGGGCTTTACGGTAAGGAGATTGTCGTTGGCAGTAGTTTTGGAACCAGGACAAGCGTTTTCAATGTGGTTGTCCTTGAATTGCATACATGCGGGAACATTAAGGTTGGCCTGTGCGCTCAGCCGAGCCCTGGAGGAAGCTTTATTTACGCTGGTCTTAGTACATGATGTAATAATAATAGTGTCTAGTGTACTCTTTTTCATAAATACAAAGAGATTTACACAGCTCAGCATGAAGCAACATCGTAACTAGCCCAAATCGCCTAGAACGCTGGCTATTACATTTTCATCATTTTTGATGATTAATATTTTGCCTTCAAACCCTTCCATGGAGGAAAAGCCGAGAGAACCTGTGTGTGAGCCAAACTCTGGCCAAACTTGTTCCATCTCGGCTCGAAACTCTTCCTTCCCTCACTTTTCCTCTGTCTTCTTGCTTGACTTTTCCTCCACCCCGCTTCATTGCAGTAGCCCGAGAGCGCAAAAAAATGACGGCAAGAATTCGTGTCTTTTGCGCGAAAGAAAAAAAGCGTATGCAAAAAAGTAAAGCGACTTTTTTCAGGGAGCCCGGAACGTGGGACGCAGTCGAAGCATTGCCAAAAAGAATAAAAAGAAAAGAAAAAAAGGGTGGGCGCTTCCTGCATGACAAGGGTGGGCTGCATGGGTTCTTGGGTGGTGGGGCTAGCAGGAAACCCAAGCAAAAGAAGGTTGCCAAAAAGACGAGGGACTTTTTTGCATTTTTTTCTGCAAATGAAGGAGGGGGCTGGGAGGAGTGAAAAAAAGAAGCTGGGAGGGGGGAGTTTCCCGCAAAAGAAGGGAGGTAATTGATGGATCAAGAAGTTTTTTTGTTGTTTAAACCTAACCTAACTCTTCTCTCCTCTTCATCCATTTGCCTCTTTTTTTGGCGTCCCTTTCTCACTTCCCTCATTTTCCCACTCTTCCTTCTTCCCTCTTATACACAATTGCACGTAATAGTCGGTTATCTTACGCGTCTTTTCGGTTTCGCGTTTTTTTTTGGCACCGAAATCCCATACGGGAAAAGGCCTGGGCTCTGCGCTGCTGACGGGCACAAAGCATCGGCAAAAGGAAAGGGTTCCCGACATTCGGGCCTCCCTCCCTTCCCCCCCGTCTCTCTCTTTCCCTCTCGCTCTCTATCACTATGCAACACCTAGCGTGTACCGTGATAAAAACATAGATCCCTAGGACAGACAACGCTGCGCGTTTTACATACACAAATTATAGCCTGAGAGTTCTCCAAAGCTCTCAGATACAGCAAAGCAATGATAACACACGACCAAGAAGTGAGGCTTTTGACGCTTTTTCTTAAAACCGTAATGAAGGGGGCAGGGGATTTAATGTCTAGCGTTTCTAGTGAACATAATTCGTTGCTATAATATCAAAGTTTGGTATATATACGGTACAATATACAATTCTACTGCCAAATCCTTGTGTATTTAGGCTCTCGGATACCTTAGCTTAGTGACGAGAACCAGTCATAGATGGCCCTGATATTTGTTTTTGTTTTGCGCAACATGTTCTCCAGTTTCGGAACTCCGAGATGAAAATGACACTAGTGTGTATTATGGTTTCCAAACGTTCTCGGACAACGAATGACAAACGGGTGTCACTCGAGTTCAAAAGTGGTAGTGGGATTGGAAATGCATTAGTTTAGGTTAGGTTATGGGTTAGATTAGGTTAACAGTTCTCATCGACTTTCGTTGAGGAGAGTCGTTAAAACTTGCTCTTTCTTTCACTCCACTAGCTGAAAAAGGAAAAATTCATTGTTGACCAGTGACACGCCAGTGTCACTTTTGACTCGGGGATACATTACGTACGTATGTAACTAAATCCGGAGACCGTGTTGGTTTTGCGAAAGCCTGGCGTAAGAAAGTAACTACTAATTTATTACTCATAGTAGAAAAGAAAGGTGGATTGGTTGTGCACTAGCTGTTAGTATGTTAAATAATATTTTGGAAAGAAAAGCCCATGAAAAGAAAGCGTCGTGGAGGTTTTCCGAATAACTGAAATTTTAGTGACGAATAGCTAGAACTAGTCACGTCTGGAGTCCATAAGGGCCCTTTTCGTACCTTTTAGCATGGGAAACCAGACCTGAGATGCTTCAGTCTGCAATAAAGGCGAGATTCCAATGCTTTAACACGACAAATTGTTCTTAATGTCCAAACAACTTTATACGTGCTTTCCTTTAATGTAAAAAACGGAATATATAGCTAATTCCCTGCTTTTTGGTGCTTCTGAAAAGTACAACTTGTCACCGCAATTTGCTGGTAGCAGTACCATGTCCGACTCCAGTCGTCGAACATTCGGAACACGGCTTGTCCAGTCAGATTTGCAAGCAATATAAAAAATAATTTTATTTCTTTATCATCTAGTGCATAACCAAAGGAAATTTTGTTAGTTAACGTATTTCTCAGTTTCAAACCTTATTGGCAAGTTGCTGATTTATTGCCCAATGTAAAGAAATGGGCATGACTGGCCCACTACCTATTAGTAAGCTCAACGTTACTGTCCAAGAATTCTTTCATTAAATATAGTGGTTTTAGTTGTTCTGAAGTTGTTCCGAAACTTATTCATGACAACCGCCTGTATCAAGCTAAGGTATCCAGGAGCCTAAATACTCCTCGTTTATGTAACCACGTATATGTCCCTATCAATCTTATTCAAACCAACACTCCCTTTCAGCAGCTTTTGAATCATACAATACTGTACCCAAAAGCTGCTGGGTTTCTCTGCACAGGTTTGCTAAAGAACACAGATCCAGTCGACCCAAGCCGTGCGTGTTGTCGAGGTAAGGCATATATGCATGCATGGGTGACAGGATCCCTGCCTTGTTAAGTCCAAGACTTTGACATGTCCTTAAAAATAAATGTAAAAAATCGAGTATGCCATTAAGCTAACTGGCCCACTCGGAAACGTGGCCCAGTTCAAATCCTTCGCGGCTTTCACATGCGTACGAAAGGGACGAGAAAATCAGGGGGGATGGAAACTCTCTCTCACACACACACGTATGCATAGGCTGCGTGTCTCTCCACACATGCCCTCCCTTTTCTTTGATTAGTTGACTTGGTTCAATTCATAATGCCGTGCACACAATGCCGGGACCCCGGATCCCGCCAAGCAAGTCTCTCCCGATTCAACAATGGCCTACGCGTTAAAATTCCGAGCGCTCGAAAATTTCAGCCCAACACACAACTCACGCACACATGCTCGAGTTTTAGTTAGCATGCATAGAGAGGTCCGTACTATAACCCGTTTCCCTTCCTCTGTTCTTGTCTCGTTTAATCTTTTTTTCTTTTTTTTAATTCCACCGTCCCCGTAGTTTGCATCAACCCATGCGAGCAGTGGCACGCAATATGCGTTTTTTTCTTTATATATTCTCTTTCCTGTGGGGTAGCCTATCTTTCAGCCAAACGCCTCTACGGCATGCACACATGCTACGTACGGTACGGCGCAATAACGATTAGCCCCGAAAGCTCGCATCGCAGTATACCGCGCATTTAATCCATCACTTCCGAGCCCGGCTTCTTTTAGTGACAGACAAAAGGAATTTTTGCTGTACCTTCTTTATACGTATGTTTACACTTTGTGGGTTAGCTAAACACTGCACAATGCCCGGTGACCTATATTCATCCAGGGTTCTTACAAGCACAGTAATACACGCTGGGAAGTTTGGCTCGACCGACAAATTGGATCTTAGTTGAAGGTAGCATTTGGGTTTTCGATTTACATTCTCAGAGTAGAAATTGCTGTAACACACGGCCAAGAGTTCCTCATACTTGGCCCATTCTATTTGTGGTAAATGCCCCTTACCAATAAGTTAGGGCCGGGATTCTCAAACATTTTCGTTCGCGGCGCACTAGCAGTATCCCTAATTCGTCGCGGCGCCCCTCGGAACGTATCGGCAACTCGCGCAGCGCCCCTTAGCAACATAGGCCTCTATAATGGCTGCATCTATGCAATTATAGAAATCTTTCGCGGCGCCCCTGCCAGCCTACCGCGGCGCACAGTTGGAGCACCGCCGAGTTAGGGTATCAGCGTAGGAACTCCATTTTCACGTTACTACTCCAAAGCCCATTACTACTACTGTATCCTGAAAGGGCAATGTGGCCAAAAGACTAATAACTACCAAAACCTAAGGCTATTCTTATAGTCTTAAAAAAAGTAAAACAAATATGGTTTTCGGTTACGTTTGTTTTCCCCACGCGCGAAATAGTAACTGAGATATTAAGGGGAAAAGTCAAAATTTCAAACGGGGCACTTTTGCTACTGGCCCAGCGCGATCACGTGACCTTGTGACGTATGATCGGTGCTCCACGTTTCCGGGACAAACTATACAAAGCGTCGAAATGAGCTTCCTAAATGAAGAAAATGGCAGAAGACTCGGTCGAAAGGGAGTATTTTGACAGAAGCCACACTCTTTAGTAATCCTTTAGCAATTTTTTAGTAATCCATTTAGTAATCCCATGCCAAATGCTCAGCCCTAGTTTCAAGCCGCAGCATCGGAAGCTTTGGCTGAATTGCCGGCAAATGCCAACTATAACTTCAGATGCTGACATTTCAGACTAGTAAATTATTGTAAAACGCTTCGACCGAATTAAGGCAGGTTCAGACCGTGAGGTGACGTACCGTACTTGTGGCAACTGTTACATTACATGGACTCTTAAAGGTGGAGTAAGGTTTCAAAATGAAAAAGTATGTGTTATAGAAGAGACCAAACTACATGTTCTGGCTGCAGAACCCCTATGTCAATTATGCATATTAACCGAGTAATTAATTACGAAGCGGTTTTAGCCCGCCCCTTTCCCCCCACTTTTCACATTTTCCTATCCTTATAACACGGGGGGACAGTTGGCCGGAGGCCTAGCGCCTTTACCTATGAGCGCATTCAAAATCGATCCCGGTTCTCATAGGGACATCACCGTCGTCTTTATTTTGAATGCTTAAACAAGTCTGTAGGTGCTTTGGTTAATTTACACGCTCAATCACAAAAAAGTGACTTTTTCTTCGCGCCGCGACTTGCGGGCTCCGCTGAACGCCATGCAGGAAGCGTTACCCGCACAGTCGGAACCGCCGCGCGCGGTCCCATTGCCAGGGGATGGGCTCTCGACTTCGAAGCCGACCCGAAACTTGCCCAAAGGCTCTCAGGCGCGGGTCTCGGCCCGGCCGGACGGCGATCGCGCGACGAAAACGTCGTTTTTTGTGATTGAGCTTGTAAATTAACCAACGCACCTACAGACTTGTTTAAAGCTTCAAAAGAAATATAATATGCCGTTCCCTCTAAGACCAGGAATCGATTTTGAATGCGCTCATACGGAAAGGCGCTAGGCCTCCGGCCAACTGGCGCCCCGTGTTCTAAGGGAAGGAAAATGTGAAAAGTGGGGGGAAAGGGGCGGGCTAAAACCGCTCAGTAATCAATTACTCGGTTAATATGCCTAACTGACATAGGAATTGTTCAGCCAGAACACGTAGTTTGGTCTCTTCTATAACATGCAATTTTTCATTTTGAAGCCTGCAAGTACTTGTAACTGTTGCGTTGTACTTGCGCTGTGAAGTAAGTAGGAACTTTGGCATAATCCAGTACGGGCATATGTCCTTAGACTATTTGTTTTTGAGCGGCATGGAAGGCAACAAAGACATAATAGAGGGGCTCGAAGGAAATGAATGGAACAGCAATAATACAAGGTAGGAAGTCGTCAGCCAGAAGACCAAGCCTTCGAGTACATGAGATAGATAACATTAGGCGCTTTGGAAAAGATTGACGAGTCGGTCTACGGAGGTGAGTTAATGGTGGCTTTCGGGTGGTTAATATACCGCTCCGCTATAAACTTGACTCGTGCCAAGTATACGAGCCCATTTTGTGTGTTCGTTGCTTCATCACCTTCAATACGCCAAGACAACAGCTTTCTTCGGTCTAAGGGGTGACGCACAGTTTACTCAAGTACTCCAATCCCGTCAGATGTCGGGGAACGAGGTTATGGGACAGAGGTTGGGAGGCTTAAGCAGGGAAGCATGTACTTTTTTCCCCCGCAGGAGTTCGTAATTAGTGACAGGTAAAATGTAATTCCAGCATGTGCTCAGCAAGGACCTATTACCCTGTGCGGGTCCTTTCCTCTTGGAAGCAAAGGACGCGGATGAGGAGAGAGAGGGAGAGAGGACTTTGGGCTGATGTAGGACAGTACTCGAACAGGGGAAACATAGGGTGGTCATAATAGTTGCCAGGGGCAAAGTATACGAGCCCCAGCAAAACGGACGAGGTTCGGGGGAGGAGAAACCTGGTTAACCGTATACACCGAGGTTGGGAATTCCGCGGGAGGGGTTGGGTTTGGGCTTGTCAGACTTTGTAGGCTGATGTGCTGCTTGCATTTGGCGACGGGGGGTATTACAAGCTCGGGCGGACCCTTTTTTGTAGTCCCGCGCCCCTTGTACAGTACGCACGTCGGTACGTACGAAGCCATAGGGCCCAAGTGGGCTGAAAACTCATCTTGCGAATATGGGGCCCCCGCCTCTTATACGACCCGAACGCGGAAGGGTGGTGTAGTTGGGGTTACTATATCAGTACCTACCCCCGCCAGTCGCGCACATCCACACGGGCGCGAGTTGAGTGAGAAGGACGTAAGAAAACGCGGCTGGGTCGCACACACGGACGATCCATCCTGATTCGGAGAGAGCAAATGGCGAATGTAAACCCAGGGGTATACATCGCGTAGTAAAAGGGCACGATGGCGATGAGGGATGAGGGTTAAGGGTGTGCGTGTGTGTATATATATATATACGCCCTGGTGTATACAAAGCCATCCCATCCGAGCAGCAGCCGGCGAAACGAGAAAGAGGGTTGGTTGCAATTGCAATTGAACAATTTTGTGTTCGCGGAGAGAGACGACTTTCGCATGCTGCTTGCAGAAGGGGGTTGTTGGGTGTTGTACTGCAAGAACCCATAGAGTCATGATCAAAACGGGTGATGCGTGGGGTAGTTCCGAGCTTTAGGAGGGGGCCAGGGAATATGTACGCCAAAGGGAGTGCACCATGGAGATAAATTCCTTAATATGGAAGTCTGCTTAAATTAGAGGTACATTAAGTATGGTACTATCTATGCACTAAAAATCTGTATGAAATAAATGATATCCTATTAATTATACACAAACACTGTTGTGGCAATGCAACAACTGTCTACATCGATAGATACATATACATATATCTATCGATATGTATGCCTGCTACAAATACGTACAACCGGCATGTACGTTTATAACATGTCTATAATATAGAGAGACACATGTCTCTGGCGCGCTCGGTCGCTCGCTCACAGGCAGTGCATGTGGCCTAGCAACCGTATGGATCGTGCATGCGAATTTCCTCGAGAGATTGCAAGCGTGCATGCAGGGAGACTAGCTTTAGCGCTCTCTAATTCACAAACTCCGCTAACAGAGCCAGGAGAGAGAGAGAGTTGGAGAAGGGGAGAGAGAAAGAGAGAGGAGCGCTAACTAATTGCGTACCGAGTGTACAGTACGTACATGTCCGTAAACGCAGCAGCAGCTAGCGAAGGGGGTGGTTAGGCAGCCAGGGATCGATACCCCCGGTGGATTCAAAGGGGTAAAGAACCGCATGGCCTTTGGGTAAGTACGAAGGTTCATCCAGACGCCAGTCATGATCTGGGAAAATTTTTAGATGAGGGCCAAAAAGGGGCTTTGGGCAGGAGCATGGAGCCAAACAGTCCCGTGAGCGATCATACGACGACCCAACTCCACCCGGAACCCTATAAAGGATCCACCTCCAAGATCATTTATCATTTCTTAAGTTTGCTTTACACATCGGAAAAAACGGGGTTTTGCGTACCGTGCACGGGTTCGATCCTTTTCGAGCCCCATTCTTTTTTGAGTTGTTTTTTGTTGCAGGAAAAGAGAGAGGGCTTTCAGGGGTCCGCCTGTCCTGCTTGGGCCAAGCGTGTCCATTGTCGACTGCCCTTTTTGCCATTCTTGCGAAACAGGGTCTTCATTGTAGTCACTAGGTCGTCTTATTCGCAATGCGATGGCCTCCCAAAGGCAGTCAATTACGTAGCGAAACTGCGCCGTAGGAGTAGCCTGCTACACAGCACTGCAGGTATTAAAAGTCCAGAAACGAACAAAACCAGAACGCAGCAAAAAGAGGAACGAGACGGCGGGGGGAAATGTACCAAAAGGAACACCGGGTACATGGCGTGCCAGTAACTGGATGGACGGCAGGAAGCGGCCCAAGTAAGTCAACTTGTCCGAACTCGTATCCTAAAGCTTTAGCTCTGGCAATCGATAAGTTGGCAGAAAAGGAGGGCCAAAAACCACGACTTTCGGAACCGAAAGGCCCAAAAGAAAGAAAAAAGCGGGGGATATGCTCTACTATACGTCACCTTCAGAAAAATCTGCCAGCTGCCCGCAAGCTCGACAGAAATGGAGACGGGAAGGTGTGTCCAGTACCTTTCACGGGCTAATCGTTAACAGTAATAGGACTCGGACTAGGAATAGAAAAAGTCTGGGAAATACTCGTATTTCTGGGACCTTTCTTAGATTATTCGAATGACAAAGTAATTTAAGAAAATTAGCTTGGATCCCATTCCTATTGACGGAAATACGAAGGAAATAGCTTGGTAATATACAGACATGTTTATTGGTAAAGGAAAATAAGGAAAAGAAAAAAATAAAGAAAAGAAAAAAAGAATAAGGAAAAGAGGAGAGAAATAAAAGATCCACGAGGGGGGTTCTTGGCATATTGAGAAAAAGAACCCGATCTTACTTACTGCATAGGGTCGTAATTGTAACCCTCTCCGTCTATACTGGGCTGCCATGTTTTGGTGCTGGGGTAATACCCATTTTTGCTGTGTACAAGTTGAAACTCGGGTCTATATTACAGCCTTAACAACCTCTCGTCGATGGGGACGAATACACGAAACATTCTTGTGCAGAACCAGGCCAATTGGCAGCCATACAAATTGACTTTTGCTAGCGGTGCTCGTGGCTGCTGCACGCTGGTGCAATAAGGGGGGTTAACTGCAGCAGCAAAAAACCGATATAGTCCGGTAACTGCTTAGGTAATGCAGTTTGGGCCCCTCTCCCTGCATTTTTCTCGAATGGAAGGAGGACATAAAACAAAATAATGCCCAGACGAAAAAAAACTTTACACGCGTTCTCGGGGGGGGGGGGTACATGGTTCTAAAACATTCAACAAGACCTCTTTAACGCGGATGAAATTGACCGACCCAGCCAAGCACCCTAATATCCCGCTACACCCGACGCACCCACCGTAATGCTTCGAGGGAAAGGGTTAAGAGCATGAGAGAACCGTCAGCAAAAAAAAAGCCCCGGCCGCACCCCGTGTGCTATAACGTTTCGCATTGCAGCCCGGGTCCGTTCCGAATCAGTCCCGCGACCCGGTCATCAAAAAGCGTTTTCGCGAGTCAGAGTGACCGTACGTGGCACTGTCTCCGTACCGAACCCAATGGCGGTCATGTTTTATGACAGAGTTTTTGTCGAGTCAGCCCAAGCAAAGAAAAAAAGAGGTATATAGCATAGGAAGCTGCTGCTCTTCCTCACCCCCACCCCTTTCGCAGTTTTTCGGGGGAAATGTTCCAATCGTGCAACTGCTTCCCATATAATTCCTAGGATTCGTCCATCTGTCAGTCAGGCGTCACTTCGTAGTTCGTAAGACGAGTGAATGTTCAGCGGAGGCGCTGCAGAGAAAAGGGTTTACAAAGTTTTCGCCCCCTTTCCACCCTGTTTAAATAAATAAAAGAAAACTCGGATGTCTTCTCCCCCTAAAAGAATCCGGCCAAAGTTTGAAAGCTTTGACGACGTAAAGAAGAGAACGGAACAAAAACACCCCTGACCAGAATCTCGCTGCGACCTTTAAGTTTCCCGCGAACTGCGAATGACTAATGGATTACAGTGCGCGAGGCTAACCCGCGGTTTACCTATCCCGCCTTAGACATTGTTCGACTTGGACATGACACTGAATATTTACAACGCAAAAGAAACGGGTTGTCTGAAACAAGGAGGAGGAGCGATTCCATAAACAACACACTGTGTACTTTGCTGTCAGCTTTGCACTGTTATAATAAGCTTAATTTAGGGGCAAGGAAAAAGGCATCAAGATATTGAACCCAACTAATATAAACTGGGTCCTTTTTGCGCCGAGCGGAGGAAAAGTTGAAAAGAGAGAGAGGAAAAGGTTCGAGATCTTTCTGCAGCCATGTCTATTAACGGCAACCGAAATCTTGTGCTCATCACAGCACTAAAGACGACGAGCTCAACAACGGGTCGTTTTCGCCACTTGATAATGAACAACCGTCAAAGTCATTGTCCCAAAGTCCTTTTGCAAATGCAAGTGCAGAAGGTGTGTGTGTGTGTGTAATCATTTAAGAGTCTTTCAACATGGCCATAACTGGCAATTAGGAACGAGTTTTAAGACCACTTTTACTTGGGGTTCCCAAAGTTCCCTCCATCTTGCATAAAGCTTCATTGAGTGCGTTTCATTACTTCACACTTGACGCTCGAGCAAGCAAAGAGACCTCCTTTCATAAACTCTGTCAAAACTTGGCTTAAGGGTCATTTTTGGGTAGAAACTCTCTCTCCCTCCATTTTTTACTCCCACAAGTTGCTCTGTCTCTTGAAAACAGACGTTTACCACTTTCCCGCTCTGAATAGCATCCCCGTAATGGTACTTTCCAGTGGGAAACAGAAAAAGAGAGTGCGGTACGGGTGACTCACATCGGTCGTCAGTCGAGATGCGTCCAGTCACGAAGGTCCATTTTCCCCTTGGAAAATCGTACCGAACGGGGGTGTAACGCAGCCCAAACGTTCGACCCATGTCCGTCTTATCTATGGGGAACAGTATTCGTTCCATTTCATACGAATCTCTAGCATAGTGTCGTTTAGAATTCCATCCCAACCAATACTTTTGGATCTCGAATCATTATTAATAGCGCTTTCAACTGGGAACCTGAATGCCACAAATTCACTGTTGCCACACTCAATGGTGTGCCACACCAGGCCAGTTGAAAACCCAATAAGGATCATTTAGCATTAACATAGGCTCATGTGTGTGGCCAATGTGCAAAGTGAGTAGACCTACAAACTTACGTGAGGATGGTCTATTTACGAAAAGGCCCGTACTAAATTTGTTTATAAATATACAAAATATTGCATTGCGGAAAAAATTAAACCTGCGTTTAAATACACGGTAGAATAACGTAGCAATGGTCGAAATGTATAACCCAGTTGGCAGCCTTTTTCCATAAATGAAGATTTCGACTCGTTCGGGTCATTCGCCTAAAGTTGCTTCCACTCGAGGAAATCCGACTAGTACAGGTAAGATAGCTTAGAGATAATTGATCGAGGTTCCTTCGCTTAAGCTAAGTTTCGACTGTTTAGTTTTAACGGCGTTGAATCTTTTGGAATTATTCTTGATACAGCAAGCAAGTAATGTAGCTGGGTTGGGTAAGTTTAACGTGCACATAAAAAGGCTGGGAATTTAACAATAGACCACTGTTAGCTTTACTCAACAAGTCCCTACTTTGACGACCGCTTCATTCCGTTTCCTTTGTAATTTGTAACAACTTGAAGAGGGAAAACCCGTTACAATTTCCTGTTACGACTTTTACTATCGTGATAAATTTCAAATTCATAGCCTTTTACTCGCTTATTAGAATCATACTTGCGAATATTAGAATCGATTTCAAAAGAATTTCAGGTAACATTTTGTGTTGAAACAGGTCCCAACGAGATCGTCCCATGTATTGTACTGACGCATTGGCTAGTGATTAAAACACTTGTATAATTCTTCTCACTTACATCATAAACAACCCACATATGTACATATGTATACCTATATGTACACGTGTGGGTACATATTTCCCATTTTTTATGGGAATCGCCGCTTAATAGAATCACTATTCACTTAATGGCTATTTTGGACGAAATGCTCTGCGGCGCTTGGCTACGCCTAAAAAAGAATCGTAACCTAGAAACAGCCCACGTACAAAAGGAAGGAAGAATTGATCCAATACTGGGTGCACTTAACTCTACCGACATGGTTGTGGGGGAAGGGGGAACGGTGGCGCACAATATAAATAAAAAATAAATAAAAACAATGCAAGTCCTAGGCTACGCAAACTGTATTGCGTGGGGTCGAATCGATGGAATCGATGGGATCGATCGAACGACAGGAAAGCACAGATAAAATAAACCCCCACGAAAAAAAGACAAAATAATGATCGTCACGGCAACTTCGCAAGACTTTTAAGCGAGGAAATGTAACGGGTCATCAGAGGCCGTATAAAGTTGGGCAAGGCCCGCGGAAGTAAAGCTCGCGCCAAACGTACACTACCCAACCTATAAGATTTTGTTTGTTTTTCTTTACTTTTAAAATTTGTCTTTTCCCGTTGGAAAGGAGCAAGAGGGTATTTCCAGCGCGATTGGCAATGATGCTTGCGTGTCTTTTTCTGTTCTTTTTACACCCACCAGCAGGTTTGGCCAGGTTTCCAGCAATGCATGGCGAATCGCAAATACGACGCCCTGTCAGTAATTCGGGACCCAATGTCGCACTAAACCCATCGGCCAGGATTTACGACGACGGCACGGCGAACCCTCGCAAAACGGGAACCCACCGTCACACAAACCCGGCCAAAGGAGATGACCTGGCTTTATTTGACCTGGGCTGCATTTCCTTCGTCTATACGGAAACTGAAACGGACCACATTCGCCCGACAAACCCCCCCTTTCACGCCATTAATGGCACCCGCGCTCTTCTATCCGTCTTTTTACCGGCCAAACTGTCTCATTGCAATTTTCCAAGACATGATACGTTCCCTTTTACCCCCAAAGGAAAGCTGGACCATTTGGTGATGGTTCACTGGAAACCATTCCGTCTAACCCCCCAACTGGTTGGACCTAATCCTTTGGTATGCAGTGCGACAAGTCTTGTTCTTCTATTTGCTAAGTTACCCTTTCAAAAAATAAATAAAATGCGGGTCGCTTCTGGGAAGATACACGTAATATCTACCAACTTGCTACTTGAGCAACCCGAAGGGAATCAGAAGCCGGGGCGCCACATTACACCCCCTTGGCTCCGGTTCCACTCTGTACGCAGACAACTTACAATTAAAGTAACCAACAATCTGCTGTTGCGAAGCAAGGGCAGCACAGCACCGTCCGTTGCAGAAGGGGTTGGGGTGGAACGGGGTACAATTGTGCTTGAAGTATTCAACAGCGTCGGTATTGCAGATATCAATAACCAAAGGGTCCCGACCGACCCCAGCTGCAAAGGTGCGATCGGAGATTCGTCTCCTGCCGATCTTTTCTGGGGAAAACAAAAAACGCGACACAATAAACCGTTCTGCGTTCTTTTTTGTTCTTTGAGCCCGAATTTGGCCAAGTGACGTCAGGTGCCTTGGATCAATAATTTGTGGAGTACCTAGCATGTTAAGGCAGACGGGAAAGTTTCAGTCTATCAGTGTCGCTTTTTGTAGCACATCACCCTCTGGAATCTGCAGACGCGCTTCTATATTTCATTTCGGCTACCGGGGTTGCAAAGCCTTTTCCCGTACCTTTCCTTGATTTCCTTCTGAAAAACGAAATCGTAGGGAATAGAAAGAAAAACTTCCTTCTTGCTAGATTAATAAGGGACACGAGCATAAATACGAAAAGCAAATTTGGAGCCCCAAAAAGAAAAAAGTCGGTTCTATGGTGCCTTATAGTCGCTTCTGGTCTGTTTCCATGTGCCAAAGGATTGGCTTAGAGCTTCGACCTTCCTAGATCGGGACGTATAACCTTGGATTTTTTTCGCTATCGGATTCATGGTACGGAAGCCATTTCTGCTAGACAATCCTTTACGCGCAATTGCACATACTTTTTTTCTAAAGTAAATCCCTTGTTTGTAAAAAAAATCGTTGAAAAAGAAGCGCTGAATTATGAGCGTGTGCTGCAAAACCCTCAACACCCCTCATAAAACAATCTTTTGCAATGAAAAGAGCTCCCAGTCATTTTGTTCTGTAGCTAACAGGGACCAAAACAAGAACCAATCAATCCTTACACACGACCGTTAACACGGGAGATCGTAAAAGCCACAAGCGCGTGTTCCTACCTTCGAAAAACAGGAAATACCCTTCAACTTACTCTTACAATACCTCAAATTACCTTTCAGCAACGCGAACTTCTCGCACTAACGTATATTCAATGAGCACATCACGGTCTAAAAAACGATTCAAATCTATCCGCCTATTTACCGTGCAATAGCGCTATGCCAAGCACCATACAGAAGGAACTATGTCAACAATGAAAAGTGCTATTCCTGGCTCGCCGAAATGACTAAGCCAACAATGAAAAAATACATGTTTACATATACGTCTATATAGAACTCATATTCATCATACGGAATATTCGAAATTTCTGAGAAAAAATACGAGCCGCTTGCCGCGTTATTCCAGTGAAGTAAGTTGTAGTAACTAAAAGACCAGACGGGGGGTGGCTTCAAATTAAGCTGGAACATACGTGCTGAAGAGTAGAACCAAAACGTGAACAAACCATAAACGTCACTCCGCCTAACCCCCGCCTATCGGTACACGTTCGACTTTGGCCTCTCAACCACGTGGAGGTCGTTACCATTCATTCTAATACTCGAGTAAGCGCAACGAAGCCAGCCTATTATGACGGGAAAATCCATTTTAAGGGCTAACTGAATGGACGATCGAAACTAAATGGGTGAAACTAGGTCAGGTTAGGCCATATGCACCATAATGACTGATACTCGTAAGTAATAACAATAATAGTAAAGATTAAGTCATGTAACTAATTGACAAATAAATAAATTGGACGAAAAGTTAAGTTTGGGACGAAAACATAAAGATATCGAGAAACTTAGTAAGTTATCAATACCCTAAATCCCCTAACAACTTTCCCCCCTTCTGTTAAACAGAATAGAGACTGAAACCCCATTTGCGGGCTAGCAGAGTCACTGGTTCGCTTGTAGTCAAACACTATGTAATAGTATACCCCACTAAGAAACGGAACAAGTAAATGCAATCTTTCAACGGATGTTTCAGGAGTGATTATTTATGGTAGAATTATCCGAGTTCCAATACGAATTGCTTTTACCAGCGTTTGACTTCGACATTACCATATACATAATACGCTCGTTTTTTAGCTTCAAGGGGAAATATGGGAAAGCAAAAGGCAGTCATGCAAACTGTTGTGATACACTTTTCATAAAGGTAATCTTTGCGTATATCTTAGCTTATTGATACGAAAAGGTCATAGATGGCGCTGACGTTTGGTATTGTTATGCGCAACATGTTCTCCGTTTCGGAACTCCGAAATAAAAATGACACTAGTGTGTATTATGGTTTCAAAACGTTCTCGGACAACGAATGACAAACAGGTGTCAATCGAGTTCAAAAGTGGTAGTTGGATTGGAAATGCATTAGTTTAGATTAGGATAGGTTATAGGTTAGCTTAAGTTTGATTAGGTTAGGTTATAGGTTAGATTAGGTTAACGATTCTCATCAAATTTCGTTGATGAGAGTCAGGCCCAAACTCAGGATTTTGGTTCGGGGGGGTTTTGGGGGGTAGTATGTGATATTGTTATGAGAAAAAACATTTCGGGGGGGGGAGGTTGGGGGGTAGTATATAATATCGTCATGGAGAAAAAACATTTCGGGGGGGGGGTTGAACCCCCCGACCCCCCCCTTGGTACGGGCCTGATGAGAGTCGTTAAAACTTGCTCTTTCTTTCACTCCACTAACTGAAAACAGACAAATTAATGGTTGGCTAGTGACACATTAGTGTCATTTTTTACTCGGGGGATACATTACGCACATATGTAACTAAATCCGGAGAACGTATTGGTTATGCGAAATATGGCATAAGAAAGTAAAAAAAAATAGATAGCCAAAGGTTCCACGCTTGTTTTGCTCTGAAAAGTATAACTAGACAGTTTGCTGTAGCAGTACAATTTCCGCAATCAATTCGTCTAACTATCTGAACGAGATTTCTCGAAAACCCTTTGTCCTGTTTGAAAAGAATGTACGCCATACATTTTCTTCCTTTTCAGTACCAAGTGGAACTGCACAAGCAATGGAAACTTTCCTAGTCCACGTATTAAATACAAAAAATTACTAAATTAAAAACACAATTAGCCTACTACTAATTTATTATGCATGGAGAAAAATTGTGTAAGACCCACGGTAAACGGCCTATACTGAGCCTTTAAAGATCCTGGAAACTGTAGTAGAGTACGTAAAGTAGCGTTGCATAAAGTCACACGAATCTTTTAAAAAGCTACTAAGCACTAAGCCAAAGTGCCAGTCAAAGTAAAAAAAAATAACGATAGTAGAAACACAGCGATAGACGCCTTACAATCCAAAAGTCATGGCCATTTATTATTTGTCTTTATTATAGAAATATAAATGTCTTTCGCGACAGACGTCCTGGGAGGGATTCACGAAACATTTGCGCAACAGTTAGCCCCGGCGCTCAATGCCAAAAAATAAGGTTCCCTTGCCCATCGTATCAACACGGCTCAATTGAGTGTCCCCGGTGTCTTTTAACTGAGGGAAGGGAATTACAAGTTAATTAAACAGTAACACGGAACAAGTGTTGGCATAGCGGCAACAACAATTGCGTTTTCTTCCCAGCTTACTTTCCAGCGCAGTAACGCAACCCTCTTCAGAGAACCCTGGCGGCGAGTGGCGTCAGCTTTTATGCAGCGCCAAGAATATAACTTCTAGCTTTGGAAATGGCCTGCAGGAACTTATTTTGTCCAGCGAATTACCGGAAAAAGGAATGTCATTTAATAGTTCTACTGAGAGACTGGGACAGAGCTTGAAAACGCCCAAAAACGGAAAGCGAAAGGGTTGGGGGTGATTGGGGGAGAGCAAGGATCTGCTCTGGCAACATGAGACGGGATTTCAACTTCACTTTGCATTTTGCAAACTCGCGGGGGAGTTGAGCAAAGATCCCGCGAAATTCACTGCATGTTCTCCCCTATTCCCTCTCCTTCATCTCATCTCCGTGCTTTGGGTCCCCCTTGGTTTCGTTTCCCTCACTTTTTTTACCCCAGAACCCAACTTCACCCTGGAACAAACGAAGAGAAGCTTCTGCTGTCATGGCGACAGGGTAACAGCAGTCTCTCTCTCTCTCTCTTCTCCACGACTTCTCCCTCGCCACGTGTTAGCCATCTTTGCCCCCCTCTTTCCGCACACTTCCCCCACCGCGTTCGCAACCCCCCCGTTCCCCGCTCCGATCGATGTAAAATCGCTTGCAAAAAATGGCATATCCCATGCCAGCAACCTCACATGGTTACGCCTGGCTCTCCTTCTACTGGAACGAAAAAAGAATTTTGGGCATAGTTTCTGCACAGCAACAAGGATTCAGTGCCAGCAATTGGTGAGCTGCAACCGAAACAGCCCGGGCAAGAAAAACGCAGCGAAAGATAAGACGATGATACGCGGAGCTATTTAGAAGAGAAAAAAAACATGAAAGGAAATAAAAAACGGGAGATCTTAGTAGATTTTCTTCCCCTGTCGCTGTAACTTAGCGAAAATCGTTTCTTTTTTACCTAGCTGGGTAGAAATAGCAAAGGCTGGATGCTGGAATTGTTAATTCCCATTTGCGAGGGGGGGGGGGCTTAACTTGCGTCCGATTGCTAATACAAGCGCTCCTTGAATAAATGATCTGGGTTCGGAAAAGAGAGGACCAAGCCCCCAGCCAGCCAAACCTAAAATGGAAGGTTCTTTCGCATAAAGTGCAAAGATTAAAATTCTATCAACACAAGAGTACAGGATTACCCCAGGGGAACCAGGGACGCCGAAGCTAGTTGGCGTGCACAAATATTTGAGAGTTATACGTCGTCAAGAGACGGCTTTGCCTTAGTCCCCCCTCACTCTTTAGCTCAACGTAGGGGGATGTCATGTCATTCAACAGCGCATAATATTATCGTACAAATCTATTGCTCTAATAAGATTGCCCGAGTCTCAAAAGGGAGACGGAAAGGCCATTTTGGACGGAATACAAAGTCATAGTCAACCTAACATCACTCGTTGACAGGAAACAAAAGCAAAAAAAGCAGAAAAAAGTGTTAAGGACAACCTACCTCGCACTTTGGGGGTTCTCTCGGAGGAGGTGTTCCTGGAAGAGAATCCTTTAGACCCATGTTTAAGTCAGGACGGATGGGGGTTAGAATGAAAGCCGAGAGATAGCGAAGGAGACGAATCCTGTCAAGCTTAAAGCCAGAAAAGACGCATGCACAATTTTGTGCCCAGCATTGCAACCATCTTGGGAGCAATAACACTCTTCCCAATAAACCCCATTCTCCTTGACGCCCCAATTGCACACGCCGGTGACACCAGTATCAGCAACAGAGGCACATCGTCGGATTACTTGGCGCCATCGCCCATCCCCTAAGTTGCGAGAAAAAGAAGGGAAAATAATGTTAGTCCAGTCACACACAATTGAAGCTTATCAGTGTAGCGACTTACAAACAAACCCACGTGGTCCTTGCTGGGTTATCTTCACGCAAAATGTGCCAGGAGTTATTGATTCATCGCTGCTGCAGTCAACAGGAACATGCCTGGACTTGTCAAAATTGTAATACGCCCCGCAATTGTCTTCACCCTTGGGATCCTGACTTGACGAGCATTGGTAGCATTTAATGGCCAGACCTGATAAGAAATATGCACACGAGTCCTGATCAGCAAAATAGCATCAATATCAAGCATTCAAAGGGAGTTTAAAAAAGAAAAACAGACATTTGAAGTAGGTCTATTAATCTTTTAGTTTGGAGGAGGAAAATCAATAACGATACGTACCGTCCTTGGGGAACACCCAGCAGAGAAAAAGGACGAAGAATAATCTGCACTTTTGCATTTTTCATGTGCCACTTAATAAAAAAAGATTCGGCAAACAAGACTACATATGAGACAAATGCGAAAGCAAAAGTTTTGTGCAGCAGTGACAACGGGCACCGGCCCCGCCTTTTAAAATTTTTCTAGAAAAGCCACTCATACGCCATCTATTGAGTACTTGAATACGCTATACAAGCGTCTATTTCAGGATGGTTTGAGTGAATTATGGAATAAAGCGAGAACATAATGGTTTTTTGAAGTTATGAGGGGAAGCGAAAGATTAATCTTCTATAAGCGTACGGAATTTTCCTCTTTCTTTACTTCAGTTTGTCCGTATATGTTGGCTTAAAAGCATAGTTAGGTCTCTCAATACAATACATGTTAATAATGGTAACAATAGTAATATAGGCTTCGGCCTAAAACTGGCATAATACAATAAAAAAAATGGTAATGATCGTAAGATGAAGAATAAGACGAAAGAAAACTGTTGGCGTATCTATTTTTTCCAAAAAGGCACCCAAACACCATCTATTGAAGACTAGAAAGTGATACATATAGCGTGTATTGCAGGATAGGTTGAGTGCATTATGGAATAAATGAAGATTTTTTTTAAGTAATGAGGGAATAAACGAAAGCTATCAGACATTATAATCTTATATACGCGTACAGAATTATCCTCTTTCTTTACTACAGTTTATTCGTATACGTTGGCTTAAAAGTATAATTGCTTTATCTCTCAATACAATACATAATACATGTTAATAACGGGAATGATCGTTACGAAAGAACAGTTATTGGCATATTTATTTTTTTATTAAATGGACGGTATTGGCTGGCCAACTCCTGCGCGATGGAGATCTTGCGCTATTTACAAAGTAAAGAAGTTTTTTTTTTTAAAGTCACACGGTTCTACTCCAATTATGTCGCTGACATAGTTTTTAAACAAGTTTTAAGGCACTATTCGGCGGAATGTAAAAATGTACGGTAGGCAACATCCAGCTGCCTGTGACAATTGTCAAATCATTTCTGAGATTCACCATGTAGCTATAAGGAGGAAAAAAGTGAGAAAATGTGGTCGTGCACGTCACGACGATTCGCTTAAAACGCTTGAGACATTGTACTCTATATGCCTTCTCTTGAGACTTAAACTATTCTTCGGTGGAATAACAGAAGGCCAGTGCAGACTGAGCTTAATATAAGTAAGGACCAAGGTGTGGTGGACGTTATAGCTGCATTGCATCCGTCTTTGCTGTTGCAAGTGCAGGATTCCACGTGGATATTAAAGGTTCCTGTACGCTGAATGCAATAACGTTCATCTCCTCCAATGCCGGGCTCTCCTAATCGGGCACAGGAACGGATATATCGCCATTCTCCATTGACTTTACCATACAAAAGAGAGCCAACGATTTAGCAGTTTCCTTATAAAGCATTAAGTAGAATGAGACCTTTTTGTCTGATTTTGCGGCACATCGTGGCTTTAACTCCAGGTAAATGTGTCAGCTCCGGTTGTTTAGAGCAATCAAAGAAAGGGGTGGACGCGTTATCGAAGGGATCGCCACATTTAGGGTCTTCAAATGAGCGACAAATCCAGCACTTGATTCCCGTACCTGTGATTGCAAGACTTGATTAAAATGTTCTGTAAAATGGTATCATCTTAAACGAACCTTCTTTAACGGCGAATATGTATAAGACGGCCACGAAGAGACACACGCCTAGAGTTTTTGAAGTAGCCATTTTCCGCGTCTCTTTCTTGATTGTACGTCCAGCACCACACCTGTGATCGACTACAGCGCCTCTATGTCCCTGAGATGCAGCTTTTGAGCATGCAGAGAGGTGTGGATTTTCCCGCGTTAAAATCCCCGGATTGGGTAACTGACCTGGTCTAACCTGTTTCATTCCGCAAAGATTAAATATAATAGCAAGAACGGTGAGTAAAACTCAAGGAGTGGTCTGCCCTTGATGTACTGTACGTGTTTCTATATGCATGTACATATTTTTATTACGTTTTTGTATTGTATTTTTTGAGACCAAACGTTTGGGACGTTCACACTATTAAACGAAACGCCAAGTAGAAACCGTGTGAGTTTCTGGGATGTAGGGCTAGGCCATTTTCAAGTAAGCCCTTTGGACACTCCGAACTTGGTAATCAAATCACAAGGCGACAAATAGCGGGAATAAGCCACGCTGAGAACCATCAGGGAAGGAAGGTCGCAAGCAAAGTCATAATAACCCATTATATCCGACATCATTAACTAATAAACTACAAGTATAGTCCCCTCTAATTGTCCACAGGACCAAAAGTCCCCCCAAGCGTTCTATGGACGTGCATGAGAAGTTCATTCGGAATGATGCATGCACTGAACAAACCTGTCCTAGATATTTCCCGCCAATCATCTTTCGACTTTTGGCACACAAAGTTTCACCTGGCCATTAGCCTCCCCAAACAGTTAATCCAATTTTCTTATAATTAACTATTTTTTAAATTGTAGTTTACAATTGTCAATTGAATTGGTCTGGAAACGGGTTAAAATGCATTTTCCTACTGAGGAAAATGAACTATTTGTCCTCATCTGCTAATCAGGCCACAGCTGTTAATCAACGGTTTAACAGCTCTCAATTTCCAACTATTTTCGTCCTGGATCCTTGTCTGGTCTTCTGCTTCAGAAGTTCAACAAGTATGTAAACAGGTGCAATATGGTTAAGCAATCGGAAATCTCACCATACAACCGAAGGACGTATCCAAAAAATAGACGTTTTTTCCACATTCGCTCTTAATGACACGAGTATGTAAAACTGCCCGTAAGGAAAGTGAGTGGAAAAAACACAGGTTTTAACATGCCTGTGAGAACTTGGTCAAGCATCTGAACTATGCCTCTTTGGGTTGGTTTTGTCTCCCCCAGCCACGGGATATGTGATATTGAGGTCATCGAAGTGACCACGGGCTAGAACGAACGAGGAGTTACGTTGAAAAAAAACATAGCAGTCTCGTTGGGAAAAGGAGGCTACAGGTGGGAATGGGAAGGTAAGCCAAGGAAGAGGAGCCTTTTTCGTTGAGAAACTACATAGACAACAAACATCTCCAAGCAGCCAACAAAGCCACCGAGGAGAAATCGGCTCCAAGTTTAGAGTTTTATTTCCACCAGCGCCCGGTGCAGCATAGCATTAGCAAAGAAGCACAGGTCCGTGAACCGCCAACAGGGAGTGTGGAAGGAAAGTTACCTTAGGACCTTAGTAGTGTTCTAGCTAGCACGTTGAAAAGTAGCACGAACAGACGCAAGAACCCAAGCAACGTTTTCATATTGAGTATACGGTGATTTACATGTGTTGTGCATAGGACGTGAGAGTTGTGATCGAGCGTGCATGCCCCAAACTCTAAATGCCCGGATAATACCTCACCAGTTTGAAAGCCAATCGCATCCATTTTTACGTGCAAGGATAACCGAACCTTTCGAAATTAGGAATAAAAAACCTGCAATTCATCGGAATGGTAAATAAATTGAAATTCCCCACCAGTCACACAACGGTTTGTTACTACGTGAGCTGCTAAGATAAGAAGTATTGCATGGAATCTAGCAAAGATTTAACATTTAGACCCCTAAAAGTTGAGTACAAAGTTTCCTGAATGAACCGCTTAAGCTTCTGGGCAGCAAGAAGTAATCCAGAGAAACGTAATTACTAGCCCGAATCTGCCCATCATTAAGTTGGATACCCAACAGCGCATAACGGTGCAGTCTTCAGTCGCCCGTAAACATCTTTTGATTATATAGTCGAGCAAGTTGTTCACCTCTTGAAGCGAATAGCTGTACCATTTGTACAATCCATACATATTTCTGATCCCCAAAAAGGGCAAACATATGAACGAGATCTTGTCAAACCAGATGTAGCTGCCAGATACTTTTTCTTGGCACAGTTCATATAAGTGGATGACGACCTACACCTGCCCATTCATAACATAATGTCATTTCAAAGGAGGGGAAAACAATAATAATAGGCAATCAATCTAACATTCGTCACCCTTTACCATAGCCATTCAAGCAGAACGTCCAATACGGTGAGATGACCGTTCTATAACTTCGTCAAGGACGACTTGCTATTATTACCTCAATCCCAATCCCATTGCTGGCATGTATTTCTTACTTTCGAGAATTACACGAACACCTTCATCGGTTCAATAAGCAGATTATTTAGCGACGACATTCTAGAAATGACCATTGGAAAATCTTCAAGGTTCGATTCATTAGCTGTCCTTGATTGAGTCCCGATAGACAAACTGAAATCGCCTGCCAACAACCCCGTTATACGAAACAATTAAGCATTCTATTTCCCTCCCAAAGAGACTTCTTTCTAAAAAAGTGAAGGAAATTATTGGAGTACTTGCTTTTCAAAGAAGGAAACGGCCATTAGTCTCCGAAGCAAGTCATGTTAAGGAATAAGAAAACGCGGAAATGTGGCCTTGCTGAACACGTAACGAACGTTTCGGCAAGGGTAATGTAGGTTAGGCTGGAGTGCAGGCGCTAAGGCAATATGAATCCAAAGTAGTTTTCCTCATAGGAGTACTTTGTTTCCAGGTTTTTGTTACCGGAAACACCTCACCTAGCCAAGTTTTAAAATGTGCGACTTTCTCCCCGATCGTGCAGTAAAGTACACGGAATTCCAAAAGGTCCCAGGAAGAACAACATATGAGAAACGACAAAAGAGGGCAATCAACCTTTTAACTTGTATCTAAGGGCGAAATCGTGATAAACTGAAGGGAAGATTTGTAAGAGAAATTTCGCAGCGATATAAACACCCCAAATCTTTCCCTTTCACTCCACTCGTAGCACACTTTCTTCATATTAAGGATGGACCTGGACCCTTTGCTTTCACCAACATGTTTTCGCATCCAAGTTGACAAATTAAGGTGGACCCTTTCTTTCTAGGTATGGATGATTCGCGGTATTTAGATTGCAATACAACTGAGGCGAGATGGCAACGTTGATCCATAGCAAGTCTAGATCGTCGCTTTCGACCGTCTTATTAGTTTGCCTGCTGCTGCTAACAACTGTGGTTCGGTTTCCCGCGGCGCATCCTTTAGGTAAGTCCAAGTCCGGGTTGAGAATGTGCAAAACTGAAAAAAGAGATGAGCCGAAGATGCGCTCATCCTTGAAACCGAAAAAATGGTTTCTGGTTTTAATGTTGGGAGTCCCGCGATTTAACCGCAGCGGCCAATGTCCTCGTTGTCCTTACCCAAGGAGCTTCTGCAAAGTCACAGCGATGAATCCAAGCCCAACGCTTAATTTCCGCAGGGGAGTTGGGGCCGCATCTTCTTTTCATTAGCATTTCAAATTTTCAACCGCTACACCCACCCTTTCAGTAGAGGTCGATAAGAGGTCGAAGACAATCTAACTTTGGTATCACTTCAAAGCCTGGCTGTTCAGTTCGATGTCAAATCTGAATACACTGCGAGGTGTTTGGGTTGTTGTAAGCTTATCTATGGCAAATCAAATTTCCTTAACTTGCGTGAAAGAAAGGAGATATTTAGCGCGATAGAGATAAAAACAACTTAGGAAAAAAGAGAAGAAAGTGACGTGAAGAATTGGGAAGCTAACCGTCTAAGGATAGCTGTACGGATGACCTTGTCTAAGGTTGTAAATTTCGAAAAAATATTCTCAAGGAAGTTAAGGAAAGAGAAGATACGGCTTGAGCTAACTTTGCAGCATCGGATCATCCTGTTTTATGCAACATCACGAGCAAATATATGGCCGGCACTCCTCGGTCCAGGCTCACAGGTTCATCTCTCACGAACCAAGACCTTGAAATAAACTACAACATGTATTATTCTTATAACACGAAGCCATATACACATCCTAAGCTTTGGACCCATCCCCTGCGTTGTAGACTTCACCTGTGGCTTATTCAGCTTTTTTAATTACACGCTAGGACTATAAGGTTGACCATGTAAAACGAGACAATGAGGTTTGTTTACCCCGTAGTCGTTAATCATATGTTATTTGGTCGGTGAAATTACGAATTAACTATTGTCTAAAGTTTGGAGCGCAAAAGAAACAGATCGTTCGAAAAGAGGCTCACCCATAATAATATTAGCAAAAGGAAAAGTAAGTACAAATTAATATATTGCATGCTGAGTACATGAAAAGTAGTACAAACTAACATAATTCTTCATAGTATTATAGCATCGGAGTTTTCTCCTAAGCATGTGGTAGAAACTCGAGGAAAATAATGTTTTCTTGAAGAAAGGTGCAACTTAGCTCTTTTGCTGCGAAAAGCCAATGTGAACAATGTAGGAGAATAGCTTTTTCTTGCAATAACTTCCTGATTTGTACCACCTGGTATGGTATACCAACATTTTCTGAAGAAACTTGCGGTTCTCTCTTTCCAATCAGACTTTCTAAATTCCTATGAAACGACCATACTTTTGGTCTGATCAAATTTACGTGTGATTTCTTTGATAGTTTTCACTTGATTGTAGGTAGCAAAAAAAATCTGGTTGAAATTAGTGATAATAATGGGCCTATAATAACCTCGTTCATGATCTTACATTTAAAACTTCAGAATTACATGTTTGAGATTACAGTACAATGGAAGAGCATAATGACCGTTCTGGGATTAAAAAGCTGCGTGTTCAATATTGGAAACTAACCATCATTAGTGGACTTTTTATTAAAAATATATTACTACAACAATTGTATAAGTTATAGTTAAGAAGGCAAAGTGAACAGCAAATAAGGAATCGTCAAAGAACAACTTATACCTGTGTTTTCAGATCACAGGCATTTTTTAGCAGTTTTTATAGCGGAAATGGGAAGTGCTGGTGGCTTCATTCGAAGTTTGGACTATTGCGCAGATACAGGCCTTATTTAATCACGACTTCCTTTGTCCAACTTCCTCCTTCGCGTACATTGGCATGGTTCCCTTTGTACTTGTGTTGTGCGAGAAAAACTTGAGGAAAAGAAGCGAGATTGTATACAACAAATGACCTTTTCCGCTTTGAAGCTCGTGACGACAACACGTTCCTTTAAGAGCACGGAGGTACGGGAGCACTAATGCAGGGCCTAGTAAGAAGTGTTTGCGGGGAGCTTAAGGGCCGATTCCCACTGAGCGCATAAGGCCTTATGCTTATGATCATACTATGCCTCCGTGGGCCTACCTGTTGTCATTTGTTTGTAATGTGTCTGTAATTTGGTTGTCATTTACCTGTTCTCATTTATTGCCCAATCTAAGGCTTCGAACGTCATAGGCATAAGTCCTTATGCGCTTAGTGGGAAGCGGTCCTAAGAATTCTAAAGTTGGTCGAGCGTAACGTCTGACACTATCTCATTGTTAAAGGAAAAACGGAATTAAACTAGGAAACCTTATCTTGGTTAAATGCAAGAATCTTTTAGTAGTCACATTCCCTGCTTTCTCTGCCCTCAAGTTGGGCCGCAACAGATGTTGCATTAACGAGCTGATTTGTAATGTCTATTCGCAGCTTGCCAATCATTCACCGCAAGACTTTGGCTTGGTGTACCTTAAGCAGGTCTGTCACCTGCTGCTATGTGCGATATATAGGCTACTGTTCGCCACACGAGAGTTACAACATATGCTTATATAAAAACCAGGAACATGCTGCGTAATGTAAAAAATGTTGCAGACGGTTGGGCTTGTTTTCTTGCGTGCGTGGATCTTTGGACTAGGGGAAATTAACGAGCAGCTTCACCAGAAAGATAGCATCCCATTAAATGAAGGCTTGGCATCTTTCAGCATCTGGCTAACCACCTATTCTTTCCCTTATTGCCATGTTTTGTTCTAAAAGGAAGTTTAAAGTAGGCTGGGGCTTGCGTAACACATGCTAATGGGGGCGTCCTATAATGATGAAGTGGTTTCATTCTATGTAATTAACGCCCCTAAACTTGGATTATTAGCTCTATTTTAAGGGGAAAGGAGAATTAGAAGGTGGCCCACTTTTTGCCGTCATTACGTCTAGCGCTTTTCTTCAAACAAGTTTTCAAGTCATAAATCGAAAGGAAACTTTCAACGCGCAGAGTTGTACACATGTAAATTGGTCTTTGCGTGTCAAGCTATTGATTACAACTGCATGCTTTTTCAATGAAAATAGTATATGGCAAAAAATCCTGCTTTTGGCAGAACATTTATTACATTCCCTAATTGCAACATCTTTTGAGATATTTCAGCTTGAATTTTACACATTTAAGGAATAAAAGGCTTCCAGGCTTTGTTTTCCGATGAGGTAACGAAACATTTTGTCATTTCAGTCCTTTATGGGCAAAGAAAAGCTACCATTACATTTTCATTGTGACATTTCCGACACATTGTGTGCAGGGTAATAAAGCAAGGACGTTGGATTTGACCATTTATGGAGCGCTGCACCGGGGACATGGAAGCTGTTTTTGTTTCCGTTATTGCCCTCAATTCGTTAAAAGGAGTTCAAAGAAACTGACAGGGGCCTGAAGACCAACCTAACAGAAATAAAAGCTATAGTTGTACGATCAAATAACACGGACATATATAAAACTCCGGCCCACTGGTAGTCTACTACTTTTTTTTACAGGAGTTTGACAATAAAATATAAGAAATTGAGCCATTCAAAGTATAAGTTGATCCAAGTGACTTTTCACGAATTTGCCTAATGTCTTACTATTCAAAGCTGTGCGGCATTGCCGGTATAAAAGCTACACCAAACACATAATGTCTCAGAAACTGCCTATATTAGCCCTACTTTAATCTGCTAGATCTATTTCCATGGATCTCAGTAATGGTGTGAAAATAATTCACGCGCTTAACCTACTTCGACCCTTTTTTGGGTAGTTTTCTGAGGTAGGGTCACTATGAACGCATCTATCCCTTTTATAAACCAATTGTATAGAAACGGGACTTTGCTCTCTGGTTAATGCATTCATAGAGCCCTAAGGCTTGAAAGAGCTTTTTGCTCTATTGTCTTTCTGTCGTGAGTAACTCACACTCAAACTACAGCAATGTCACGAAAATGTAAACTTTGCAATGAAAAAGAACCCGGTAACTTATGGATATAACGTTTGGATGAATATCTCTAGTGCATTCGTATTTCCACAACCGTATGGCCCATTTTTACGTCTCCCGGTATTACCTTAGCGTATTGATGGGAAATCGTCACAGATGGCACTGATGTTTGTTATTGTTTTGCGAAAGTCTTGCGTAAGAAAGTAAGAAAAGATATAGACAGCTAATTACCTGCAAAGTTTGCTTCCGAACAGTACACTTTGTCACCACTGTTTGCTGTAGCAGCCCAAGGTCTCAAATCAAGTCGTCAAACTTTCGGAGCAAGATTAAAAAATGTCTTGTCAGTTCTGAAAGGCAAACTAAAACGACATTTTTCTTTTGTTAGCAGCTAGTGCACAACCAAAGAACATATTTTTAGGTAACGTATCTCTCAAAGTTCCAAAATTTCCTTGCCATATTTCTAATTTATTACCCCTTAAAATTAAAATTATATTATTGAAGTGTATTGGTTGTGCATGACCTGTTAGCAAGCTCAAGATTGCTGTCAAAAAATTTTTCCCTTAAATGCACTGGTTTTATCAAAAAGTTGTACCGAAATTCCATGTTAACCGCTTTTGTTTGGCGTAGCGTTTATACTGGAAATGGAGCAAAGCTGGAAAGTACCAGCTTAGGTAAATCCAGAAAAAAGTAATTTTAGAAGAACCGTAAAAAAGAGTTCAAAGCGGCAAAACCGTTCGACGTCAAAAGCCATTTACGCTTTTGACATGCCATTCATAGCTTTCCTTAAACGTCCTTCGACTGCGAAATTACTACATCGACAAGGCCTTCACATCCATCTGCGCACATCACCATTCTAAAGAATTTTGAATTCGTGAGGCAATCTTGCATACTCATGTGCGGCCGGCTTCTTCGATAAGCATTTCCCCCTCGTGTTAAAATATGCTAATGTCAGTCTGTATCTTCCTTTCTTTTTATATTACTTTTTACCTAGGTACGTTTATCTGGAATTATCCGAGAGAAAGTGAAAACTAAAGAGTTTCATAAGCACATACTTAACAAAAACTGCGTGTTGCCTGGTACAAAATGCGCCGCTGGGACTACTTCTATGGGCAGTGAAATACTACGAAAGACGCTAACAAAGTTCCCATAGAAATCCTAAAATCCCAAAGACGTCACGGGGAAGAAGAAGAAACGAAAACAGGCAAACAGTTAACGAGCCCAGCCCCGGATTATGCCGTAAGAATCCTTTGGGCTATTTGTACGGGAAAATCTCGTAATTACCTTTGCGAACACTAAGATTCTTCGAAAAATAGCCTTGACAGTATTGTAGCTAATATAGTGACATTAGCTACAATACTGAATCTAAAGAATCCATACTTGATTTTGTTCAGCTTAGCCTCAATTGCAATTTGGATATTAAGTGGTCTAGTAAAATCTAATGTATTTGCTTACCAGTGGAATTAGACAAATGGCAATTTCTGCACTACTCTTTTCCTAAGAAATGCCTAACTTTACTACGTAATTGAGGAAACGGCAGAAACCTTGGGACAGCTGGGCAATTACCTGTAGGCTCATGGACGACCATAGATAAGACGTTGTGTCATCCTTGGAGAAACACGCTTATCGGACGGAACTCGTGAGGTATCCCGATTAGCTATGTTTAAGATCTCTTAAACTGACCCTAATGGCAGTTTTAACAGACAAATTTATCGAGGTCAACACTTTCTGACTGTGACCATGCCTGTACAGCATACGGTCCCATAACGTTACGTAAGACCAACCTTAGTACTTTATAACAATTCTCCTTATGCTCGACTCACGCACTGAGGAGTTTCCTGTATGGAAAGCCACTTGTCCTAGTTTCTGGATCCGCTAGATCTATGACTTGGCCCATACCCACCGAACATAACAAAGACAACAATACCTCGTACGTTTATTACGACAGGCTTGACTTCAATACGCGATCCAAGGTAATCCTAGCGAAAGTCATAACGGAAGCTTTTTTGTATTGTTGCCTGTCTTTTGGCATTGTTTGCCATATTGAGTGGTTTTCGGTATGGAATTATAAATTGGTTACTGGGTTGTACTGTACCTCTTCTTTGACATGAAACCTTGGAAAGGGGCTACAGAAAGGACCAGATTGTCATTGAAGCGGTAGCTATAAGAGGTCCAGTTTTCTATAATTACTCCCAAACAGATGCGTAACAGATACGTTGTAAGCCTAGTCGACCTTGGCTGGATAAACAAGAATTTTTAGGAAGAGTTTTGGGTTCTTTTACAAAGAGAAAGTTTTTTTCACGACAGGGCCTAGCAGTTCTTGGATGGTTCGCTTTTATAGCATTTCTTAAGTATAACACTGGCATTCACTGGCGCTGACCATGCACAAGTGTCCCATTTGGAGTGTTTGCTTTTACTCCCGAGTTCGTTGACTGGATTTTGAAACACAATGGCAAAGTAAATGAGGCCAGGGACCCCACGGGCTTTCAGCTTTTTCGCTAAAAAGGCAAAACCTACTTGCTGTGTCTCGATACTTGTCAGCGAACCAAGAAATTGGCGAGTGTTTCCGGTGCACTAAACTCCTCAGAAAGACTGGCCATTGGGTGTAATGACTGTACCCCAAAGAATAAGATTATAAGCGCGAAAAAAAGTCCGTTTAAAAAACGAAGCTTAGTACAACTGTTTTAACAATCCTGTTTTTCCCGCCATTTTTTAGTTGACTCGACTACCTCTGAAGTAGGAACATGGCCCCTTCCAGAGGAATACGAAGAATTTGGTATGCGACTGAGTAAAAGAATGGATGCGGCACATTCACTACACCTAAATGCGCCTGACGGTGGGTTATTAATAACGGCTGCTCATCAAAGGCCCAAGGTAGAAAGTAATCGTGTGAGAGATGCTCGAAACACACCGCTGGTAGAGTTGAGGAACCGGATTCTGAGGAACCGAGAGAAAGTGGCTTCCATCATAACCACAACAACGTCGGTGCTTACGAACGAAACGCAGCCTAATAACAACCTACCAGCTCTAGAATATGTCGAAAATCACGAAGACTTGGAAAACCACGCGAGCGAGTTGGTGCCTCTTTTATTTGGCTCTTCCAGTCCAGCCTCATCCACTATTCCTGTAACTCATGCCACGACGACGGTTCCTCCCCCACTATCAGCGCTGGCTACGACCACGAGTATTGCCCCGGCGGAAACCAGTACTCTGGCAAGTGCCCTTTCACCTAATAATCATAGTGCTTACAATACTTTAACAGCTACCAAAGGTACACGAATACGACCCATAACCTTGACAAGGTCTCCCTTTCACCGGCCATTACCCGTCGTTATTAAAGCGGCAGACGAAGCCGTGAGTCGGGTCCAGCATACAGAAATCCTACGCAAAAGCACCCGAGCTGAAAGCTTGCTTCGTCTTAATGTCCCTCCAGCAGCCCTTCTCAACTCTACAGTGACGGGCCATCCGTTATTAGAACAACCTGAAACAGGAGTCCCACTTGCCGGCGACGTCCATGGTAGTTTGGGTGTGGTCAGCAATGACACCAAACACGTGCACAATTTCCGAGAAACGGCTCAAGCTATACTTATAAGAACGACAGCTAGGCCAAACCTAACCCCGATTCGTCGTATTCGACTTAGGGTGCCCTTAAATACCACAGAAGCCGGGGCTGCGAACCATTCCTCGAAAGCCAGTGCTTCAACAAGTACCACCGTAGCTCCCAGTACAGCATTGCCAATCCATCCTATAACTGAGCACCGCAATTTCACTAGCGTTTGGTCAACAAAGAAAGAAGTCATAAAGGGCTTTTCTCCTTTACAGAAAGAGCAGGACAATTCTACGAAAATTCTCACCACAGGAGCAACGAGTACAGAGGTTCCACCGGCAGTCATATCGGTAACCCCAGTCGGGACCGTGGCTGATACGAAAGCCGCTTCATATCCATCCGTCGTGAGACCAGCCAATCAAAATCAAACCTGGGAAAAGTCGAGTTTTCGACCGCTAGTACCAAAAGATGAGATTTCAGAAAGTTTGAGGCCAGTCGATGAGAAAACCAGAGTAAATCTCGCCCCAATGGAGTTCATTGAAGCGTCGCGGACCACTCGGGCCCCTGAAGCAACAACCAGCCTACTGTCGGTGGCTCAACTCGTTACGACTCCCCTCTTTCCCAGTATCCTCCACCGTTTGACCAACTCGTCCTCATACACTACTCTCAGTCGTCTTCTCAGTAGCAAATCTGCCATTACGTATTCATCGACCATGTCCGCTTTGCAGGGACTAAAACCTGCCACTACGATGATGGCCGTCACACCACCAATGACGCCTCAGTTTGCGGTCAGTCCCATTACTCCCACTGTTGTGGCTATCAGCGCAACCCCTGTCTACAATGTTAGCCTTAGACCTGAAATTGCTTTGATTCCGTTCACGATTGAAGATGCTATGCAACCCGTTCAACGGTATGAAACGCAGAAAAACCTTAGTGCTGGGACTTTGACGGTAACAGACTCTCCGGCGAGCCGTAACCGTTCCATTGAAGGGGTTCAAGTTTCAGTAATCCGCCAACCTGACCAATTATCTGCAGCAGAGCCGGAAGAGAACAAAGCGTCCATGGTGTCCCAAGACCTCCCTTCTCTTTTTACTCTCTATCCGTACAACATCGAAAGTCAGATCATCAAGGCGTCGCCTACTGTGACACAAGCTTCCCTCGAAGTTCAAGAAACTCGCCCAACTCATGACAACGCTGGTAAAAGTAGCTTGACCTCAACAGAGCTTTCAACCCTCAGTACGAAGCTAGTTACTTCGGCTCCAAGCACGACTTCCCGTCGCCCAGTGGCCATCGAGGATATTTTGAATATCCAGAACATGATGGGAACCGAGACCAACGTGTTTTTAAGACCGAAACCTACTTTGGTTGGCGTTGAGATGTCAACCACGACTCCTAGCAGTAGCAGAAACGCCGTAATTAAGGAAAGCATCCTTCTCCAGTCGCCTGAGCAGCCTGAACCAGTTCAAGTCAAGGAAAACGAACCAGTGACCCAACAGAGCACTTCTATCTACATTATTGGTGTCGTGGGGATCGTGCCTGTTGCTGGAGCTTTGGCATGGTTGATCAAAGTGCAGCTTCGCCGGAGAAGACAGGTAAAAGGAAAACTCTGGGAAAAATGGCCTTTTTATGCGTTTTGCTTGTAACAGAGACTGAGCGAATCAGACAGCTCATCAGAAAGCGAATTCCCCAAGGGAAGACAGTCCAGCGTCTTCACAGCACCGGTGCCCATAACAACTGGAAAAGCCCACAGATTTTCTCATGGAGTAAGGACCTTCCCTCAACCAAGTTCTTCCCTACAACTTATTGATCTTTTGTAGGCCAGTGACAAAGAAGATCTCATGCCTCACATCGCCCACAATTCGAAATCGTCGCCGTGGGAATTCCCGCGTTCTCAAGTGAAGCTTCAGACGTTGGTGGGCGAGGGCTACTTTGGTCAGGTAACTTATTGAATGCTTGGGATGTTTTCCTCAATTCGAACACTTTCTTAATGCTGTAATTTCGTGGGTGCAACACAGGTTTGGAAAGCAGAAGCGGAAGCTATCTGTGGCTATCAGGGTACCTTGCTGGTGGCCGTGAAAATGGTTAAAGATGGAGCCTCCCACAAGGAAAAGCAGGAATTACTCAAAGAAATGAACATCATGCAGCAAATGGGGCCACATCCTAATGTGGTAGCATTAGTGGGATGCTGCACAGAACAAGGTAATAAAGGCATTACTTCTGAAGGGTTTCCGCCGATCTTAGTTCCCTCTGGTGTAGTTTCTTAGAAACACAGTCATAGCTGGTTTTTATGATCTCCTTTGGCAGTAATGTAGTTAATTTTATTATCTAAGGAGACAATGCTCGAATTTGCTATAAGAATAAGAAAGGATAGCATTGTCTTAATTAGCAATAAGAAATTACATTTGGGGGGTACACGAACTCTTCATCTCTACCGAAATCTTGATGGAAAGGAAATGCTAAGCGTGTGAACTATAATGTGATACGTTATCTAGAACCGTTCCTGCTGATAATGGAGTACGTCATGTTTGGCCGACTCTTGACGTTTTTGAGAGATCACCGAACGCAACAGCGGTATTACAACTTCTCTCGAGACGCTGAAGCGCTAACTTCGAGAGACCTAACCACCTTCGCGTACTGCGTAGCCAAAGGCATGGAGTATATCGCATCGAAGGGGGTAAATTAACACGGTTGCGGTTTCCAGCAGTAACTAGAGCGGAAACTCATTTTTGTTTAGATTGTACATCGCGATTTGGCGGCAAGGAATATCTTGGTGGATCACAACAAAATGTGCAAGGTGGCTGACTTTGGCATGTCCAGAAATGTTAAGGATACAACAGGGGAGATGTATGAGCAACGAGTCAAAGTAGGTCACGAAAGTCTGTCAAGCGAAGTGACAATATCCTAATACTTGCTTCGGTTTCATTCTTTAGGGGGCGTTACCGATTCGGTGGATGGCTCCGGAATCACTGGTGCACAGTGTATTTACACAAAAATCCGATGTTTGGAGCTTCGGCGTCCTCCTGTGGGAGATTGTAACGCTGGGTAAGATAGTTTGATCCGTAACATCTAAAACAAATTTAGATCCTGGCCAGATAGTTAACAAGTTTCACAAGACTAACGTTTCCTTATGATGATTAAGGTTCTACGCCGTATCCTGGTATGGAAGCGCGAGAAGTGATGAGGAAAGTTCGAGACGGACACAAACCCGATCGGCCAAGTCATTGTCGACATGAACTTTACCGACTGATGCAGAAGTGTTGGTGCAGTGATCCTCTACGGCGTCCGGATTTTTCGGAATTGCGATCCGATCTGGCTCACTTGCTGGATGATGGCCGAGGTTACGTTGATTTAGATAAATATCAAGACGACGCCTACATGAACCTTGAACCTCCGTCTGACGAGAGCGAAAAAGTGTAAAATAAAATGAAAAATCAAGATTGTATATGAAATTGTAATATTTGAGGGCCAGTTCTCTATTTCGTAAACCAAAAAGATGAAAAAATATGCAACTGTTATATGGGTTTAAGCTACGCTAGTCTTTCAGACTTGAGGCATGTAATCTGAACCTTTCCTTAGAGTTGTGAATGCTCGTTTAGTAGAATGACTGAGAAGTACACGTACCTTATAAATGTATGATTAAAACGCCTCTTCGTTACTTTTGCATTCATAGCAACCAGAAAAGCATACACGATTTTTTAAAGCAGTTTAGGGGAATTAAAAGCAAAAGTAATATTTCATCTTGGTCTTTCTTGCATCCTAAAACATAGATTAAAATGTTAGGCTTCCAACTTGAAGAATACTACAGCACGGAAAAGTTTCCATTTGAATCGCACTACCGAATCAGAGTCGTCAAGGATCCTCGTCGTTCACGGTACTTTGGCCATACGTACCGGTAACCCAGGTATATCAAGCCAAGGAAGAGCAACGTCAAGAAGATGGTAACTGGGACAATATAGGCTTTTTACTAGGGACAATCTACTCACTTCAAGCTTTTGTAAATTACGAAAAATGGTTCCAGTTTCGTCCGTATAGCAAGGAGTCACTAGGACCGACTCTTGAATTCGTTCCTCTGTACCCGCGTTGACATTTTGAATCTTTTTTATGTAATCCCTTAGAATCCCTTGCTCAGTTAACACTACAAAGGGTAAGGAACTCAGTTTAGAACTGTTTTCAAGGGCAGCTTTACCTGTATCCACAAACTGCACATTGGACAGGAAAGGGAAGCCTCCGTTGGCAATAATAGAAGGGACTACGATAAGGTAAGAGGCTTCGTCTTTAAGCGGTTGCAAGTTCGCTATTGCTGACCCAGGATTTCGCAGCAATACAGTGTCCACCCGATTGATAGATCTAGCCATATCATAGGTCACTCTGGCCCCTAATAGCAAGGGTAAAAGGCATAGGACAATTCATTCATACAGTTTAGTGGAGCCATTTAGATTATTCCCCAAGAATTTAAATCAACTAAAAAATCCTTCACACACCTGCAACTTGTAAGAACCGGCCATCACTAGACGTTTCTACGGATATCTCCAAGAGCTGGCGAATAATCTTTCCGGTAACATTGGCTGTATAGAGACGATAGGCGTTCGGTAGCATGGTAAGGATGTCTTCGTACCAGATGGATCCGTTCGAAGGATTGTGCACCACGAAGGCTTTGCCTGGCCAAAAGGCGGCAGCCGGGTTCTCAGACCAGACTTTATTGGTAAAACTGTCCAAAATAGCATCCGTCAACAAATTGCCCGCTGGGCATTCTTGTTTCCAACAGTCATTGGAAGTAGAGCTAAAAAGCGGCGTCACAGCTAATCCTAGACGTTCAGTAACGTTGCTTTCCACCCAAGAGGACCACGTTTCAATAGCGATGGTAAGGTTGGCTTCATAGGGGCGAGGGAGAAATAAGAGTTAACCGAAGATACTGTTTCTGTCTTTGTTGCGGGGTGCTAAATCATACTCACTGGCTTCAACGTGCTCGTTTAGTAAGATGGGGTTGTTAGTATCAGTGTAAGATTTCACTTTCCCAGTGTCATCGAATGTTGCGTTGAAAAGACCAAGGTACTTGCCTTGATGAGGTACTTCGACAATGTACAGCTTTTGTTCTGCACCTCTGTAGGGGTAACTGCCATTTGCTGTCTCCTGGGATGGTACATTGCCTGTAATGGTTCTGCTGTTACTAATTAAGAATAAGGAGGCGCATTATGTCATTGGTTAGCCTTATGACGGCTAAGGTGGTTTATAATTAAAGAAGCTTATGAAAGCGTGATACCATTATAAAGAAATACATTCGAACCGCCTCCAACGACAATGTCAATATCGGGAACGTCGCGGGCAATACTTTCGAGTTGCGAAAGTTTCGCATTGCCTATAGAATTAACATTTATTTAACTTTGCATCAAACCTATACTATGAAAGTGAAAAGTAGCTTTACCTAATGCAATGAGTGTATTTATGCCTTGGTCTGTCAGGCTCTTGGCAGCGTTCTTAATGGCAGTATTCACATCGGAAATCGTAGCTCGACCAAAGTCTGCAACAAACTAGAAATACGCCATATAAAGTGGAGCATGTTCTACGCACGTACTGCAAAATTTATTGTTAATAGCTGAACCCTTAAATTTTAGTTATATGTTATAATATAGATACTTAATACAAAAATAGAAGCAACAATCACGAGAGGTTTTCATTGAAAGCTTTCGAAGGAGTTTTACTTTTTAGATTACTTAAGCAGGAGAAATGTTCTAAAAGACATTCACGGTTAGTTAACTAACTAAAACTTACTAGATAGATTTACTGTAAAATTGATCACATTTTTGTCTTGTACAATCAAACACTTACCTCGTCTTCTTTTTCGAAAAAGCCTACTACGCCAACTTGGACAAACTTGCCGGCAATAGTGACATTAACGTTAGCATATGGCTGAATGAGATCTTTCAGTAAGTGCTCTTTGGAAACGTCCAGATTGGCGCAAACTACCGGTATATTTTCATCTTTCAATGCTTGCAAATACATTGCTAAGACCGGAACACCAAGGGCAAAATCTCTGTGTCCCAGACCCTTTAAAGCAACATCGGATGTTATTATCATTGTATTGAATCAAAACGGAAAGGAATATAAGGTTTACTTGCCATGACATGATACCCCAACTGAGCAGCAATAACTGCGGCAGGCTCAGGGCCAATTATAGATAACCAAGTTGGTTCACCGATCATGTTTCCTGCGTTCAAGTTTAAGAAACCAGCCTTTTGGGACAGCGAGCCATCGCGTATTTCGGCTAACTTAGCTTTATGACGTTCAGCTCCACCAAAGCAAGTGGCTGCGTCTGTCGCGGAAGATTGGAAAGATTGGAAAAAGTTTGTATGACCTCCGGAAGTGCTGTCCGTGATACTGGTTGAATCAAGATCTGTTACAGTGCTATCTACCGTAGTAGAAATATCCGTTTCCGCAGTAGAGAAATCAGTGGTGCTGGCAAAAGTAAATGTGGGCTCGTAATCTGTTCCAGTAGTGCTTTCTGTGGTTGACTTAACTTCCGTGGAAGGTAAGGCTGAGCTAATCGTGGTGCTGCTGGTGCTAATCAACGACGTCAAACTGGTCAAGTAACTTCTAGTCGTACTTGGTTCGGAGTGCTCGCAAGGGCCGAACGTTTCGGACATTTCCTCAAGTTGATACCATAAGTCGTTGACATGAGCAATATGCAACGTAAAGTCAGCTACTAGGAGCTGAAACGTACCACAGAATACTACCCAGGCCGAAATTTTCATTTTAAAAAATTAGAAGTTGAATACACACACTGAACAAATCCTTAAATGGATTGTATGAACTAAATAACGAAAGAAAAGGCCCTAATCCGTTAGGATTTCTGCAAAAATGTATAAAAGCGCGTCTAAAGAACGCGTCTTTCACGGCTTCAATTAATTCTAAAACAACGTTAGTGGTTGAGAAAATTCCTGTTTCGACAAGGATAAGATAACATTTTATAACTCGTCTACATCTATACGACCATACGTTGGGAAAGCAAAAGGATCGGTAAACAATTCTGTCCCGCTTATCTGTTTTAGTTTCCATGACCATGGTGATAGTCGTACAGAGGGAACAAAGGTCTACTAATACGGAATCGGGGTAATGCTGACGGCGAGGCTCTCGAAACTAGCCTCATCAGTGCCACGACGAATGCGGAAAAAGCCGTTTTCACCCCAGTCACTGCCCCACGAGTTTTTCACCACCCAGTAGCGCTCCCCAGTGGTCTCTTCCGTGCCGTAACCAACAATTAACACCACGTGATTAGTTATCTATGAATAATCAGAAGACATAGACTTTAATGTGTACTGAAGTACGCAACATGTATTGGTTTTACCTCGAAAGGGTTGAAGTCGTCCTTCAATCCCGTGTGGTGGTAGATACCCCCTTGGTAAAAGTCAAAATCGGGGTATACTTCAAACGATACAGCTAACGGCCCGTTTTCCACCAATTCAATACGCATCAGTTCTTCACTACATCCACCATAGTAATCTATAAAACAGATCAAATTGTTGTAGCTCGGTGGAATCTTTCCGAAAACGTTCCAAGTCACCTCCTACGTATTTGTAATGAGCGGTGAAATGGCGCTGACATGTTTTTTCGGTACGGCACCCGGTATCCTGGCCCAAGTACGGGAAACATTCTTCTTCCACCAACCCAAAGTCCTGTCAAACCAGCGAATAAGCCGCGATTACCGTTAACCTTTATACTATACAAGTCAATTAGATCTCACCTGACCGTATCTTCCTGCAATTAGATAGGGGAAACCGCCATCGCATCCCTGGCTGTAGTAACTGCAACTTACGACGTCCTGCGTTGACAAAACGGGCTGCAATTCATTACGAGTCATTACTCGTAGCCTGGCTTCTACATTGGCCGCGGACGCGAATGCATAACAACTACCACAGCTTCCTTGATCTCTATGCACAGAAGCTTAGTTAGTTTTAACAGACAAATTTACCTATAAGAAAAACTACCGGACAGGTGAGATGTAATTCACGCCAGAGATGTTACGGTAGTCAATACGTTCGGGCAAGTACCTGACCTTTTGGTACGTCGCTTCGTCGGGCACAATCGGCTTGGGCGCAGCTGGAATGCGAGACCTGAGACACAGCAGGTTTACAAGCTATCTAGTAATAAAAAAATGCTTATTACTTGGGTCCACCATGTCTTTTGAGGAGGGCATCATAGGACATGCCTTCGAGTACGCTATAAGCAGTCGCTGTCCAAGACTTTTGCTTTTCGTTGATGGCGCGGATGAAATGGGGGTTGGTACGGAAAACTCCTTCCTAATGGATCAAACACCCCCTTTTTAAACCAAAGATTCTGAAGACAGTATTGACCGAAAGTATTTACTGCAGCTCGAGGAAGGTTGCCATGATATTTTGGAGCAACAGACACGACTTTCTTGGCTGTGTAACAGCTCCAGTTATTGCCCACCAGATCCCGGGACCATCCTACAGACGTTTGGTCGCAGTAGCTAATGACTCCTTGCGAGGTCTTCCGCAATTTAACAAAAGGAGAAATTAGTTCTACTATAAGTTAATGTCGTTCAGATAATGGATTATACCTCTTCGTATTTGGAGAAGGCAAAGAACTTCCTGCCGTTAACGATGATTTCAAAGCCTTGGTTGTAAATCAATGTCCAAGTTCCTCTGTTACCGTATTCATCTAAAGCTACATTAGGATAGAGAAGCTCCAAGCGCCGATCGATGGCATCATCCAAACCTAAAGAGAGATCAATTCAATTAACATTTCGAGCTTCAGTTGGAGTGACACTGACTTAATAATTCATGTACAACATAGCCTTTAATGTTTATGCAATGTCATACATTCTAAGATTGTGTGTTGACATGTTTCAATATTAATACTAATATTACACTAATCTTTAGGTTGCCGGAATTGTATTTTGTAGTGCATCGAAGAGTTATACGTACTTAGGGTAGAGCAGTCCACAGTTTTGTCTGAACTACGGGGCGACTCGTGGAAAATCCAAACGCCTTCGATTTCACCGTAACTGCAATTAGCTGGCGTATCAGCACTAACACTAGAGAAACAAAGCAAGCAGCCTATGATAAAGCTACTGAGCAGCAACATGGCAACTTATGGTCCAGGGAGATGCAGAGAAACAGTAGTTGCTCAGACCTCTTGATCAAACTTTAAATACTAGCAGTCATACACCGGGAAAATCGGTATCATCGTGGCTTCGCTGATAAGCCCCAATCAAAACATGACCCGAGATTTGCTCGTGAACGATTTTATTTTCATGCCAGATAAGATTTCACAAAACACAACTTATTAATAGCCAGGTTATTACTGGTACACCGCTTTATAAAGCAAAGCACAGATTAAGGAATAGGAGTAATTTCAACAGCAATGCTTTCGAAACCACACTCATCGTTTCCTCGACGGATGCGGAAAAAGCCGTTTTCACCCCAGTCTGCAGACCAGGAATTCTTGGCAATCCAGTAAGGTTCACCCGTTGCGGCCTCAGTACCCCATCCAACCAGTAAAACAGCGTGGTTGGTGATCTTAAGGCATTAAAAAAAGAAAAAGAAGATTAAAGCTAAGATAGAGGGCACGTTTCAAGGCAGTTTAGTCCTTACCTCGAACGGGTTGTACTCGTTGTTTCGGAAGCCCGTGAAATGATAGATTCCACTTTCATAGTACATGAAGTCATCGTAAACTTCATAACCGATTACCAATGGACCGTCCAATAAAGCAATCTTCATAAGCTCTTCATTGCAAGCACCGTAGTAACCTATCCAAATACTTCATTTAGCCACTTAATCTGAAAAATGTAACTATACGTAACAAAACAATTGCATACCTCCAACGTAGTTGTAGTGAGAAACGAAGCTGCGGCGACATTGTTGATCAGGGCAAGCAGAATCGGTACCGGTGTAGTTCTGGCAAGCATCATCGACCACACCAAAGTCCTAAACCGCAGATTTGAAGTTGAAGATTGAAAATTACTGAACAAAGCCCAAGCCTATTATTGTACCAACCTGAGCGTACTTTCCAGCGGTCAAGTATGGGAAACCACCATCGCAACCTTAAGTTTGCCAGATAATTTTAGGAGTTTTGGTTACGGGGCTGAAATCTTACCTTGAGCGTAAACCGAGCAGCTGACCACATCCTGAGGTGAAAAGACCGGTTGAACCTGGTTTTGGGTTAAAATGCGGATCCGACTTTCAATGGAAGCCAAGCTGCCAAAGACGTAGCAACTTCCTGTAAAATACAAAAGAAGATTGTATGGGGTACTGATTAAAATGCTTGATCACACAGACCACAGTTTCCTTGATCCCTAACAGGCGAAACGTAGTTCTGTCCATTGTAACTCCTCCAGTCAAGAGAATCAGGCAAGTAACGAGCATTTTGGAAGACTGCTTCGGTAACTGGAGCGGGAGCGGGTCGAGAACGCAAGCGAGACCTACAGAATTTGGTTTATGTAGTGCCCTTCAACGCGTAACATGAACCGAATTTACTTGACACCCCCAACTAATCTTTCCATATATGCCAAAGGCTTCCCTTCGAATTTGGGGTAGGCTTTAGCCTTCCACGATTTTTGGTTCTCATTGATATTCTGGATCATCTTAAAGTCATTCTTGAAGAGACCTGCCTATATAAGGGAAACCTTCATGTCGCTGAACGTTCTAGAAACGAGTATGAGCTTTTACCGGGGTTTTCAGGGATTGCTTGTGTTGCTTAACAGCTGTAGCTTGGATTCGGCGACCGGTATAACAAGCCCAGTTGTTAACAAGAACATCGTGGCTCCAGCCAGGCAGGACTGTATCGCAGTAGCTATTGACAACATCACCGTCCTAGTAAAACCCCAATGAAGTCACATGATCTACAAACAAATACTAGAGATTACGTACCACCGAGTAGTTCGAGAAGGCGAACCATTTGCGCTCAGTCACGGTGACTTCGAAGCCTTGGTTGTAGATCAAACTACGAAGATAAAAAGCTTGTTAGTCTTTGAATCAGCAAGTACACAAAAACTTACGTCCAAGTACCACGGTTTCCGTACTGATCAATGGCGACGTTCGGGTACACCAAATCAACCTGGATATGACGAACCGCCTGAGATTCTGTATAGACAAAATGGCTAACTAGAAGAGAACAAGGAAAAGTAATTCAGCAAGTCCTACCAGTAAAGCTTGAGCAATCGATGGTCTTATCTCCAGTACGTGGTCCTTCAAAGAAGGTCCAAGTGCCACGGATTTCACCGTAGGTACCTAAAAGCATCCATATTAGTACATAAATCAACGTACGTTTTTCTACTCTTGCAACACACAATTTGCTGGCGTATCCGCACTAGCTAGAGCCACTAGGGCTAAAGTAGCTACCAAAACGGCCAATTTGAAAGTCATACTGATTACACCTCAATTTCCTAAACAAATGGTACTTCACTGGCTGCAAAGTACTCTGAACGAACGCTCGGAGGCCACTATATTTATACGTCTAATAACAATTTATCATTGCCGAACAACTGGGAATTACCAGAGTTATCTAACAGCCGATATAGTCACATCTTTTGAAAATCTCTTGAGCTTTGCCCGTCACCTCATGCAGGAATCCAACTTTTATCTCCATAATCTTGCAGAGGTCAACGGTTGTGAAGTTAAAGTCTTTGTAGGCATAACATATAACATGCTCAATTGTATTCAAAAAGCCTAAACTATCACATCAAGTCAAAGTATCAAAATAAGGCACAACGAGGTATTATCAAGCGATAACATCTTTGTTTGTTTATCTCTGAAATAACGGCGGTCAAAACAGTATACAAGGACTTAAGGTATCGGTGTGGCTTCCACCGCAAGACTTTCAATGCCACATTCATCCGTTCCACGACGAATACGGAAATAACCAGATTCTCCCCATTTCGTCGACCAGCTGTTTTTCACGATCCAGTACGGTAAACCTGTGACGTCATCTGTTCCGTAGCCGACCAGGAGCACTGCATGGTTCGTCAACTACCAATAAACAAACAGGTTTACCCCATACAGCTCAAAGCTAACTTATCTTACCTCAAAAGGGTTGTATTTGTCCTGAAGACCAACATGGTGGTAAACGCCGCCGCTATAGTGCATAAAGTCCGGATAAACTTCAAAGGATACCGATAAAGGTCCATTGTTGACTAGGGCCAGCTTCATAAGCTCTTCGTTGCAAGCCCCATAGTAACCTGACACGACGAAATGTTATCGCGCATTAGTCCATTAAAAGCCAAACGAAACCCTACTAAGCTTTTGCATTTTACCTCCTACGTATTGATAGTCCGAGACGTAATGCCGAACGCATTCTTTCCCATTGCATTTGCTGTCCTGACCAACGTAAGGATTGCATTCTTCTGCAACAACACCATAATCTTGCGCATATTTGCCCGCAATTAAGTAGGGAAAACCGCCTTCACAGCCCTGGGAATAAGCCGAGCAACTCACGATGTCTTGGGTGGACAAAGCAGCTTGGACATCGTTGCGAGTAAGAACTCTCAAACGTGCTTCCAGCATACCCATACTCGAGAAACTGCCCAAAAAGCCATTAATAAAGTTTTGTAGATAAAAAAAAATATAATTTTACCTGTAGCATGAACCGCAACCACCCTGATCCCTACGTAACAATGTAATTGGCAAAAGTTTACGAATGCGTTAAAAGTAAGAAACCAGAACTTAATCCAACTAATTTTACCTGACTGGCGAAACGTAATTCTCGCCATCAACCTTTCTCCAATCCCAGCTTGAAGGTAAAAACTGGGCTTGGTATTTGGTAGCTTTGCTCACCGGGGCCGGTTTGGGGCGAGAGAGAATTCGCGACCTTAACATTAATAATGAAGACAGTAATAATAAATCCATTTGAATCCATTAATAATAAATCCGACTCGAATGAAAACTCACTTGAGGCCACCACGCATCTTAAGCAAATAGTCGTGAGATACTCCATGCATATCGGGGTAAGGTTTAGCCGTCCACATCTTCTGATGCTCGTTAATTTGGTGGATAAAGTCAGGATTGTTGCGGAACAAGCCGTTCTACATGGAAAATCTTTAGAAAAGCCCATCACTGCTATTAAAAGGACACTTACTGGAGCTTGCAAAGCTTGATAATGGACTTTCTTGGGTGAAGAGGTGACTTTTTTACCCTGTAAACATGCCCAATTTCTGCCCAGAACATCATGAGACCATCCAGAGCCTGTCATCGTCCTATCGCAATAGCTTACAACTTCCGAGCCATTCTAGACAGTAAAAATATAATATATAAGTATTTTTTAATTTTTATTAAATATATATATAAGTATTTTTTAATTTTATTAAATATATATATATATATATAAGTATTTAAAATATATAAATATATATAAGTATTTAAATTTGCGGGGCCAAAAAAGGCGGGTTTTACCTGTGAATAGCCGAAGAAACCGAAAATCTTCCTTCCATTGATTATAATCTCGAAGCCTTGGTTATAGATCATAGTCCAGCTTCCGACGTTCTCATATTGATCAACAGCCAAGTCAGGGTAGGACAGCTCTATAGCAAGCTTATGCACCACTGGACCTGAAAGGGCAAGTTGACAAATAAAGTTAAACGTAAGATAAACTACTGGGATGCTAGTTTATAATACCTAGTTTTTGACAGTCAATGGTTCTATCACGGCTACGCTGGTTCTCGTAGAACAGCCAGTGCCCAGCTACATCTTCAAAAGTGCAATTTGCTGGAGTATCAGCTTCAATTGAGCTGAAACTGCACAGTAAAACTGCAAATAGCAATCCTAACGTACGCCCAAGCATTTCTAACTTTTCAGGAAACAGACTTTACGCACGCAAAGGTTAACTGGCTGACGATGACTGGTGAGAAAATTTCAGCGCCGAAGAGGATAAATATATGCCCAGCACGGGTCACTGACTCAGAAATTAGAACCGTGACAATACGACCTTGAAACTAAGGCTCTTGTTGTGGAAATTCGGACGGCCTTCTGGCGTTGGTTTATTGGTTCACTAGGCAAAGGAGGGCTAAGTTCGGTCACAAAACGAAAAAGCTGTCGTCGACGCGGTCAAAACAACCATATCCAGAAAGACAAACGTTCGCGAGTCAAAACAGCGCAGTTCATATAATCCGCATATTGCGACCCACAAATCTTTGGCATGTTAAATGATATTGTAATCTAAAGCGTCTAGCTTATATTTAAAAAATCCATTATCTTTCTTTTGTCGCGGGAATAAGTAGGTTTGTTTACTATGAAAATGAAGTTCATTTTGTATTTCCGTTGGTTGAAAGGAGTTAATATACAGGAGTGTAGCAAACAGCTAAATGGCTTAGCCATGTTGCGACCCAAGTTCGAGCTCAGGGAGCCCAAGTTCGTACTTGGGTAGACACTGAACTTGGGACGCGAGGCATCTGCCCAAGTTCGATGCTTCAAACTAGGAGCCTTATATTCGACGTGATACATTTTGCAGAGGCGTGGCATTTTCCAAAAGAAGGGTGTAGCTTTGAGTGTGACTTTATCTACTTGCAAACATGATCCGTTGGAGTCGCTGTTAGTTGTGTTCTCTCTCCAGTATAAAGCTTCTTGAAATTGTTGGTCTTTTTCTTTCTTTATTCATCCCGTGAACAAGAATATAAACAAATGGTATCTCTTTTAACAGAAAATATTGAGTGAAGTTATGTGAAGTTACTTAGACAGACACAGATTGATGGCGAACTAGTCAAATACAAACCCCGTATGAAGGCTACGCCCCCTGCATTTTATATCAGATATTACCATACGGTTTGCTGCAGTAGCGGAAGAAAGCGTAAACATGACAGCAAATAATTATTTTATTACGGATATTTATGTTTATACTAAATACATGGTACTTTTTCCAATTTAATAGGGTCTTGAGCATAGCTCGTTGCCTCTTCTTTATTGACTAATACTTTTTTGAGTTACACAGGCTTTCGTACCAGGTACGAAAGCCTAGTTCTTTCTTCTTTCTGGTACTTTCTTTCCTTTTATGTATCAATATTATATCTATTAACAAGTTATATGATTTATCTATTAACAAGTTATATGATTTATCTATTAACAAGTTATATGATTTATCTATTAAC